>PVJS01008516.1:0-29043 GCA_004027185.1 Glis glis
GAGGGCCTCACTAAGTAGCTGATCCTCCGGTCTCAGCCTCCCAAGTACTGGGATTACAAGCATGTGCCACCACGCCCGGCTCCTGTAGTTCTTTTATCAGTAGGTCACTCCATTCTAGTTGAAAACTGCTGCTTATAAAGCTCACTGTGTGCTCGGAAGATGCTCTTCCATCTTTTTTCACTTGTTGCAAAAGGGCACTGAGTACTAGAAGTCAAAACGTATAGTAAGAACCTAGAGCACCCAGGCGTCTATTAAAGTTAAAGCAAGAAGCTGATTTCCTCTTAAAATAGCATCCTGAGTGTTCAGGTTTCTAAATGATTTATTTACTTTTGCTGTTTTACTAAGAAAGTAATTGATACAAGGGTCAAATCCAAGTTTTACCCAAATGCTGTTTCAAACATACACAAAGAGAAAAGACAAAGTAACAAGGTAATCATGCTCCAGGCTGGGAACATTAGGGAAACTTGTAATGAGGAGGCTGGATACATTTCCAACCAAGTTTCTCAGCCTCAGTAATATTTACATTTGGGGTGGGTTAATTCTTTACCAGAGGGGTTGCCCTGCACCTTGCATAACATTTAGTGGCATCCCTGGAATCTACCCATTAGATGCCAGTAGCATCCGGACCCCAGTTGTGACAACCAAGGATGTCTCCAAATATAGACAAATGTCTCAAGGGGTGGGAGGGAGGTGGGGGGAGGGAGGCAAAAGTACCCTGGCTGAGAAACAGTGCTCTTCGAGCAAGAGAAAATATCTGCAAAGAGAGGAAAGGAAATAGGAGGCAGCTAGAGAAGTTTCTTAAAGCATATCAAGGTTGGATCAATCAACTTGTTTCATTCTGGGAAATGAAAACACAACTTTAACATCTGCCTACCCCACCCAAAACCAAAAGACCGGTTACCTGGCAGGCTCCTAACACTCAAATCCATGTGGTTAGAAAACAAGCAGGAATCCTAATTGAAAAACTTAGAAAGAGAAGCATTATTCCCTTAGAAAGTTTTAAGATGATAAAGCACATTCAAAGACATAATGAGTGCTCTTCTAGACCTCAAGGCAAACTATCTCAAGATGGCAAATTGGTTTTACCTCCTCTGCCAACTTCAATCAACTGATGGTAGCTGCCTGGAGCCCAGAACTGAGCAGGATTCTGATAATGAATGTGAACTATCTGAAAGTGAAGAGTATCAGAATCAGGGGCATGGTGACAGGGAGGCCTCACGTCCATCTTCTTGGTGTTCAACTTGCTTTATGCTCAAAATAATACCCATCCCATTTACTGCAACAAAACATTTTGCAAATAAATAAAGTCACCAATCCTCCACAGAGCCATCAGGCTTACTTAATGGGAGGGAGGGGGGATATCGGATCATATGACTCTCCTACTTAAAATCAGCTCTGGACTCTCAACTTCCAGAGGATAAAGTCCAAACCAGCCTCCAAAGTCCTTCACGATCCCTTTACAACACACTTCTCCCAGGCTTTCTGCATCCCCATGGCTCTCCACGGTGCAACCACCGTTAAAGGTCTCACTGTTTCCCTCAAAACACAGGCTCTCTCAAACCACCCCCACCACTTCCCTGACCAGCAAACTTCTATTCATCCTTCAGAACACATTCAAAAGTCACCTGTTCTGGAATGCCTTACTTGTTCCTTGGAGCTGCTGTTCAAAGTATGATCCTTGCACCAGCAGCATCGGTATCACCGGAGGCTTGGTAGAAATGCAGGCACTCACGCCCCACCCCAGCTCTACTAAATCCCAATCTGCTTTGTAACAAGATCCCCATGTGAACTGTGTGCACATTAAAGTGTGGGAAGGACTGTCTCGTGGAGCTTGCTAAGTCCTACTACATTCCATTCTTCGTAGGCAAGTACAGGGTTTTCCCCAAAGAAAGTGCCTGGCACACAGCAGGTGAGGCCCTTCGATGGGATGCACAAAAGGCAAGCACCTCCTTTACCATCCCCTCCACCAAGGCAGGAAAGCCCAGGCACCCACCTGCCAGCCTCTGTGGCAGCCGACTGACACGGTAGTCAAAGAGATGGCAGCAGAGCCTGCTCAGGGGGCTTCTGGAAGAATTTTTCCTTCCCTCCTGACTTTCCGCCCTCCTGGGTAGAATGCAGGGTGTTGCAGCTGACATCATCAGGCAACCATGAGGTGGCAAACATGAGAACGCAGAGCCAATAATAGCTAAGGACAACAGGGTGAAGCACAGAAATGGTCTGGGTCCTCCGGGGACCCACAGAGCCACCGGGCCACCTCAGAACCACCTACCTCCAGACTATGTGAGCGAATTCAACATTTCTGTTGCTTAAGGCGCTCTCATTAGGGATTTCCTTCTCGTGCCGCACGCATTCCTAACTGATTGAGTAAAACGTCAGCAAACGGGAGATGAATGAATGAATGCCGTGAAATCTAAGGGTTCAGAGGATTTCATTTTTAAAAAAACAGGGCCTCTAAGAATCTGTTCAACTTTGCCAAAGCATGCCTATAAAGTCTCTGCAAGTCTAGAATTATTGACCCATTTCTGTTCACAGCTTAATGGATAAAAAAGTGAACACAGCCTCATAAAAGCAATGGAAACGACCTCTAAGAATCTGTTCAACTTTGCCAAAGTATGCCCATCAATCAGCCCCTGCACTTCTAGAAGTATTAACCCATTTCTGCTCACAGCTTAATGGACGAGAAAGTGAACACCGTCTCATAAAAGACAATGAAAAGACTCACATACTAAGAGGCGGTAAAAACTGACTTTTACATTTTGAAAAAGAGTAGAAAAGCAAACTTAACACTGGACTCCAGTCTTGAAAAGTCTGCAATTACTGTGACTATTTCTAGGCAATCATAAGCAAAGAGGAGGAAAGCAAAAAAGACCCACAGTAGCCAGCTGGTTGCCATTCTACTTTATCTTGAGATTTCTGAAATGGGTCTCCGTGTTTTCCGTCCTTATCTCAGTAAAGTATTTCTATTCAAATTTTCAAGATCAAACTGCAACCATTTGTTCTTTTTGTGAAAGGGTTAAGCAACACAAATAAAATACAAGTAAGAAGTATTAAAAGGGGAGGGATGCACACTGGCAGTGTTGCTTCTCAGCAAGAAAGCAAGTCCTTAACCAACAAGCACAGACTCCTCAGCTAGATCACCATTTTACATTGTAATCAAAATCATTTACCTAAATAAATGCATTTTAGAAAGAAATTTGATAGTGCCAATGGAAAACCAGGACCGCTTGCTATAAATAGAAGACAAATGAAGAAACAAACCCAATAAAGCATAACTTTATTAAATTTAGCTACTGTTGCCAACCAAAGCCTCTAAATTTGAAGCTTATTTTCTGTTTAAAGGGGGGTATAGAGTGAGCAAGAGGCATTACAAACAGGCTACCATCAAGCTGAGACTTTCTCCTCTGCATGATAGGGACACAAAGAGCAGAAAAGGAACGTTCTCCCTGGGTGACTTCATTGTATTTAATACCATATCCATGTCCCACCTAAAAGAATCCCTTATACAATCTCAAATCAGCTTTCCCTTCTGATTAAAATAAGAACCCAATTCCTTAGTGCAGCCTACATGGCCCTGACCATCTAGCCACAGCCCATCGCTCAGCTCTCCGACCTCACCCTCCCACTACACTGGCAGCTACACCAGCACACAGCGAACGAGGACCCAAGGGCCATCTCCCCCCATTTAAAGTAGCTTGCCAGCCAGGCACACACCTGTAATCCCAATTTTTGGGAGGCTGAGACGACAAGAGGATCGCAGGTTCAAGGCCAGCCTCAGCAACTTAGCAAGACCCTGTTTCAAAATAAAATATAAAAAGGGTTGGATGTGTAGCTCAAGAGATAGAATGACCCTGGGTTCAATCCCCAGTACCAAAAAACAAAAAATAAAGTAGACTGCCAACACATCAATCCTATCCCCCAGTTCTGCTTTCTTCAAACGACTATCCAATGTTATTTTAACTTATTAAAGTATTTAATAATAATAAAAATATTGTCAATACACATGGCACTAAACAGTTGAAGCACTTAGCATACGTTGAACCCTACAAAAGTACCCATACATAAGTCAAAAATGGGTCATTTTATAGTGTCCCACCTAACATATCAACTATAAGTTGGTACCAGATGGAAAAACGGGGGCACAGAGAGGGTGAGTAACTTGCCTGGGGTCGCTCTGCTAGTAAGTAGCAGAACCAGGCTCAACACCCAGTTCAACACTCTCTGACCTACATCCACTCCCAAGAAGGTACGTTCCCTGAAGCCAGGGTCTTGCTTCCCAATGCCTATCACAGGACTTGGCGAGTAGGTAGTGGGCGCTCAATTCACGCCAGATGGATGGATGGATGGATGGATGGATGGATGGATGGATGACGGATAGACAGAGGGATTGGATGAATGTACCTCCCTAACAATCAAGGTATCTGTCCCTGGGCCCAGACTTCTCTGGGCAACCAACGTGGAAGTCAGGCGGGCTGGGAGGGACAGGGCCGGTGGTCCGGGAGCCCGGGCGCGGCTCACCTTGAAGTCGCGGCTGTGCTGCGGGGTGTACTCGAGGGTCCAGAGGGCCCGCACCAGGTGCGCCAGCTGCTCGGTGACCTCGCCCTGGCCCTGCGCGCCGCGGCCCGCAGGCGGCTCGGGGTCGGGCGAGGGCTCGGGCCGCCCCGCCCGGTACTGGCCGAGCGCCAGGTACTCGGCGAAGAGCTCGGTGTTGCTGAGGCACTGCAGCGTGGCGTTCATGAAGCACGTGTTGCCGTGGTTGCGGAGCCCCGCCACGCCGGGCACCGGGTCGGCGGCGCAGGCGGGCGGCGCGGGCGCGGCGGGCGGCGGCGGGCAGGGCGGCGGCGTGGGCGCGGCGGCCGGCCCGGGCGGGAAGCAGCTGCGGAGGCCGCCGCGGTCCGGGGCGGCGCCCTCGGAGCTAAGGTGCGAGAGCGTGGACAGCGTCTTGAGGACGCGGCTCATGAAGCTGCCCACCGAGCGCGCCGAGGACGGCGAGGAGGGCGCGGCCGGCCCGGGGCCCCCGGCGCCGCCGCCCGCGCGGCCGCTCCGGAACAGGCGCTTGCTGAAGGAGCGCTTCTCCTTCCCGCCCGCCGCCGCCACCGGCGGCCCGGGCCCGGGCGCCGTTACCTTGGACATGGCGGCGGCCGCCGACGCTCATCACCGAGCCCGCCCGCCCGGCCCGCGGCCCCGCCACGGCCGCCGCCGCATCCCGCCGCGCCTCGCCGGGCCTGGGGGCTCGACGCCCCGCACACCTCCGAGCGCAGCCAGCCAGCCAGCGAGCGAGCGGCGGCCGGCGGGGCGGGCGGCGCGCGCGCGGTCCGCCCAGCTGGGCCGCTCACGTGACCGGCGCCGCCCGCCCCGCGTGAAGCCGCCGCGGCCGCCATGTTGACTGTGGGAACGGGGCGTCGCTCCGGCCCGACGCGGTGGCTCTCGGCTCCGGGCGCGGTCCTGCGGCGTGAAGCCGGAGAGGAGCCATGTCTAGTGTGGGCACGGTCCAGGCGGGGAGGAGAACGCTGGGCTTGCGTTGGGTGGGGGACCCCCGGGGAAGGGTCTTTGCTAATCGGATGTTGGAGGTTTGGGGAACATATAGAAATCAGGCTGATCTGCCTTACCAGACGCCGGGAGAGCTGGTGGACATGGCCCTGTTCAGTCCCGGGCAAGTCAGCCCTGCTTGGCTCCCGAGGGACACTGCAGATCCCTGCCGCCTGCACATCACCGGCACGCCGACACAGAGCCTGGCACAATCCGGCGGACCGTTCTTCCAGGCTGCACCTTGAGATCCCAGCGAAGTGGTGTTATCAGAATACCTTCCTTTTCAAATCAGCTTTTAAAACCTCGCTGAGCTCTCCCATCCGTTCATTCATTCATTCGTTCATTCAACAAATGATTACTGAGCACCTGCTACGTGCCAGGCAGCACCGTGCTAGACGCTGAAAATACTACCAAAAAAGTAAACAAAGGTGATTTCTGTCTGTCCTCCTGCAGCTTACACTCTTAGTGGACGCTTATGATCGCCTCTGTGTTCCATACATTATGCCAAGCATGGGATATCTTTAAAACTTCAACGCCTTTGAGATTACACCATTCACACCCAAGTTTGATTAAAGCCCTGATCTCTAAACCAAGGGTCATGGACCACAACCATCAGGGTAACCAAATAGAACTGAGTCATAGAAATGAGTGAAAAAAAGCCAGGCGCAGTAGTGCACATCTGTAATCCCAGTATTGGGAGGCTGAGACAGGATGATCTCAGGTTCAAGGCCAGCCTTAACAATTTAGCAAGAGACCTTCAGCAACTTAGCGAGATCCTGTCTCAAAATAATAAAGAGGACTGGGGGTGTAGCTCAGAGGCAGAAGGCCCCTGGACTTAAACCTCAATACCAAAAAGGGAAAAGAAAAGAAAAGCCGGGTGTGGTGGCGCACGCTTGTAATCCCAGTACTTGGAAGACTGAAACAGGAGGATCGCAGGTTCGCGGCCAGCCTCAGCAACTTAGTGAGGCCCTCTGCAACTTAGTGAGACCCTGTTTCAAAATAAAAGAATAAAATAGGGCTAGGGGTGTAGCTCAGAGGTAGAATGCCCCTGGGTTCCATCCCTAGTACCATCAAAAAAAGAAAAAAGAAAAGAAAAAGAAAAAAGAAAGGAAGAAGCAAAAAGAAATGAGCAAAAAATCATTTATTGCCCTATTAATACTTCAGATGACTTGACTTTCAAGGCTAGGCAGAATATAAGGAGTGATGGGGACAATGGCAAATTGCAAATTAGCATCCTTCTAAAGGGGTGGCTGCCACACAGCTCTAGTCTGTTGTTCCAATGCAAGAAAGAGGGCTCAGTGTTGCCAGGTCATCTGATTTTTAAAGAGAAGGTGGAAATACTATTTTTAAATGTTGGTTCAATTTTAAAAAAAGAAAAAGAAAAAACAGTGCAGGGGAGGGGAAGAGCAGTATGTATTTGGGCTGCCTTCAGCCCCAAAGCGACGGGCTTGTGACTTCCTCTCTGTATCTTCCCCAGGTTCCCTGCAGGATGGTGCCAGGTTCAGAGCTAAGGTGTTCACAGCATCTTGATGAACTAAAGGTGGTATGTTAATGTGCTTTTTTTTTTTTTTTTGCGGTACCAGGGATTTAACCCAGGGGCATTCTACCTCCAGGCTACACCCCCAGCCCTATTTTTTATTCTTTATTTTGAAACAGGGTCTCGCTAAGTTGCGGAGGGCCTCACTAAGTAGCTGAGGCTGGCCGCGAACCTGGATCCTCTGGTTTCAGCCTCCCAGGTACTGGGATTACAAGTGTGCGCCACCACGCCTGGCTGTTAATGTGCTTTTATTTGCATGAGTGAAGTTGAAGATAACATTCATGCGAGTCTTTCAGCTATCCAACATCTAAACCGACTTCCTATCTGGAAGGGATAACAAATTAGGGATGACAACTCAAGCTTCCATTATGAAAACTGGTCTGGGGTGGGAAGAAGGTGTTCCCCTTCCCACCCCCATTAGCTAGACCCCATGAAGTGATCTTAAAAAGACCAACCAGAAGCCCCCACCTGGTCTTTGGCATGAAGTGTTGATACAAGGTTAGCTGCAGATACTGCAGCAAATTTGTGAATCTGGTAGCTACGTATTCAATAGTGTGGCATACAGTGATACACAGTGCCAGGGATGGTGGCGGCAAGTGTCTAGCTGGCTGCTTTAGTGGCAAGTTCCTACTAGTGTCTGCCTCCCTGGATTTCTGTCCAAGCCTGTTTCTCCAGCTCTGTTTTTCCTGAGCTAACCGGATAGGCTTCCTATAAATTCCTTTATTGCTGAAACCAACCAGGGTCAGTTTCTGTTGTTTGCAATCAAGAAAATGACAAGTAATGCCTTTTTATTAGCAATTTGTCTTTTTACTGGTGTGAGTTACCAGCATACATCATTTGCCTGGTTTTCTTTTTGGTCTATTCCTTTTATAAATATTGGCTAATAAAATTACTCTATTTTGTGGTACTGGGGATTGAACCTAGGGAGGTTCAATCTCCGGGCCGCACCCCCAGACCTATTTATTATTGTTGTTGTTGTTGTTGTTTTCTTTTATTTTGAAACAGTCTTGTTAAGTTACCCCATGCTGGCCTTGAACCTGCAATCCTCCTGTCTCAGCTCCCAAGTACTGGGATTATAGGCATATAGCACTGCTCCCTGCTGATAAAAGGACTTTATATATGAATTATATTATAATTTGGTCTGTATCATTTTGTTTGGCTACTTACCTTTCAACCATGTTTATGGTGTTTCTGTATCATATAGAGAATTTTAATTATTTTATATAATCAAATGGAAGTTTCTGATTTTTTTTACACGCTTAGACAAACAGCCTTCCCCTGCTCCATCTGGAATTTATTTTTGTTTGAGAAATACAGTCTGGATCTACTATGGTTTGAATATCATTTGTCCCTACCCAAACCCACGTTGAGGTTTGATTCCCAGGTGACAGTGTTGAAGGTGGCATCTAGTGAGAGGTGTTGGGTCCTGGGGGAAGGACCCTCATGAAAGGACCCACACCTTTCTCAGGTGAGTTCATTCTTGCGTGCACATGACTGAATTGGTTCCCTCGAGAGCACGTTGTCATGAAGCAAGTTCAGCTTCCTCGGCTTTCTTGTGCTCTCTCCCCACGGCCCACTTACCTGACCACTTCCCATTATGAATTGAAGCAGCACAAGGTTCTCAGCAGATAGGGCCACCAAATCCTGAACTTTCCAGCCTCTAGAACCATGAGCCAAAGCAAACCTCTTCTCTTTATAAATCACCCAGTCTCAGCTATTTTATTATAGCCACAGAAAACAGTAAGATAAGATCTTGTCTTTTTCCCACTGTACATGGGTTATCTCAGCACCATTTAAAGAAATAATCTAACCTTCCCCCACTGCTTTAAAATGCCATGTCTATCAACTCTTAAACTCTATATGTATTTAGGCTTTAATTAAAAAAATTGTTCTAACATGTTGCTATGACTCTATATTCCAGAGTAATATAGATTTATCATATATTAAAATGCTTGGTGGGGAAACACCTCCTAGTATTTCATTACCTGTTTGCTTATTCTCTTAAATGAATTTAATCCTGTGGGGGTTTAATTTCTATAGATTAATTTAGGGAAAATTGACATCATCACAATATTTATCTTAACTGAGAATAAAGTATGTCTTTTTTAAAAAATCATGCAAGGCTTTTAATATTCCTCAGAGGACTATAATTTCCTTCCCTTGAGCTCGCACAACATTAATAAGTTTATTCCTATTCATTGCTATTATGAATGGGATATTTTTATGCCCCTATATTTTCTGCTGTTTGTCAATAGGACAAAATTATTTTTGTAACCAACAACTTTGATGAACTTTTCTCACAATGTTCAGTTGATTCTCTTGGGTTGTTCAGGAATTCATATGAGTGCATGAGATAATAATCTTGCCTCTCCTATATCATAGGTGTATCTCATCTTTTTTTTTCTCTTGTCTAATTGCCCTTCCAGAATTTGGTTAGTAATAGTAATGAGAGCAAGAAAGCCTGCATTGTGTCTGACATTAATAGCAATGCTTCCAGGGTTTCTCCATTAAGCATGATGCTTGCTTTTGGTTTGAGATATATATTATTTATTGCATTAAAGTGGTATCCATTTCTTCCTACTTCAGAAAGGGTTATTATCAGAGATGGATCTTGAATTTTATCAAATGCCTTCTGGGCATCAACAGAGACGAGCATTGCTTTTTTCCTCCTTTGACCTATGCACCCACCAGAGGTTCTTGGCTGCAAATAACATAAACTACTTTTACTAACTTGAGCCAAAGAGGAGTTCATTGGAATATCGAGCAACTCATAGAACTGTCAGAAAAGCTCTAGACTCAAGCTTGGGAACCCAAGGAAGACAATTGTTTTAGTTAACTTTTTTCATGTCTGTGACCAAAGTACCTGACAAGAACAACTTAGAGGAGGAAAAGTTTATTTGGCTCATAGTTTCAGAGGTTTGGTCCATGGTCAGCCAGCTCCAAGGCAGATACATCACAGTGTCAGGGCATCAGGGCATGGTGGAGGGCAGCAGAGAAAAAGAGCAGGAGGAAGGGACCAGGGACAAATGTAGCCCCAAGGCCATGCCCCCAGAGACCTACTTCCTTCAGCCATACCCTGCCTGCCTACAGTTACCAAATAGTAACCAGTCCATTCAATTATTCATCCATCAATTGATCTATCCACTGATGAGGTTGGGGCCCTGATTCAATTCTTTCTTTTTTTTTTTTTGATACTGGGGTTTGAACCCAGAGGCATTGCACCTCTGAGCTACACCCCCAGCCCTATTTTTTTTTGAAACAGGGTCTCACTAGGTTGGTGAGAGTCTCACTACTTGCCGAGGCTATCCTCAAACCAATGATCCTCCTGTCTTAGCTTCCCAGGGACTGAGATTACAAGCGTGCACCACCACGCCTGGCCTGATTATTTCACTTCTGAACATTTTTGCATTGCCAACACATGAGCTCTCGTGAAGAATAGTCCATCTGCAAACCATGACAACAATTCCTAACCAGGACTTTGCTCCAGAAAATGCTGCTTAAGGTGTCATTGTTGGCACCACCCGCGAAAACAGACACTGGCTGCTGCCACCAAGGCTGGCACCACCATTGGACAGCACAGCCACACTGCTGGACTCTGGGTTCTACAATAGCCACTATGAATAGTCCTGAGAAATTTCTGATTGTCTCTGAACCTTTGTTATCACAAGTTCAACATTCTACACCCAACACACGAGCATCCATTCGGTAGGGATGGGTCTGCACGCTAGCAGCTAGAAAGTATGGGAGAGAGTATCATTGTCCTCCGGATTCCAGAGTGGGGGATAGAGCTGCCTCCCTTCATCCTTGAGGTGCCCCCATACAGAAGGTTATTCAATGCTGGACAAGAAAAAATGGCAAAATGTCCACTACAACCTATTCATGTGGGGTATTGTATTGGTAGCATTAAATGTATTGTTTTATCTATTGCTATTATTTCATACAGGATTTTCTATCTATAAGAAAGCCAGCTTACTCTGTGTGTGTGTGTGTGTGTGTGTGTGTGTACTATCTTTGTCAGGTTTCAGTTTTGCCAGATTTTAAAAAAAACAAACTATGAAGCATCTCTATTTTCTTTAGGCTCTAGAATAATTTAAATGATGTGTTTTCAAAGGTCACAAGAATTCACCCAATTTATTCTCTGGATCTAGAGTGGGGAGGTCAGTTCTTTGAAATATTTTCTAAGTTTTCATCCATCAATATTGGTCTATCTAGATTTCTTTTCTCCTCATAGGTTAATTTTAGTCCTTTTTTTTTAGAAAATCACCCACATTTTCCAGTTTGTTAGCGAAGTCTCTTAAGGTTATCAGGAGATTCTATTTTCTCCATTAATTCAGGGCTACAAAAGTGATTTAAACATATGCCTCTACTTTTTTATTATTATTATCATCAGTGGGTGGCATTGGCTTCTCCGTCCCTAATCCATCTGCTCTTTCCAAAGACATTCATGAGCAGCAGGATCGTAGCTGACACCGTGTGTGCCACCAGGACCTCGTGGGGTCCCTTTGCCACTCGGTGTGCCCAGCCTCCAGCTCCTGAGGTTTTTGCTGCTGATGACTATATTTGTGGCTCTCCTCTGAAGACTGCCTGCAGGCTCCTGGCACTGCCCAGAAGGTACACACAAAGAGCTGGAAGTACCTGGGTGGTTGTCCCCTGTCGTGGTTCTCAGGCAATGACTCTGAGGTGCAAGAGTAGGGAAGGCAGCTTCCTTGTTACCCATCAGGACAAAGTTTGAGATGCAACTTATATTCCAGAACTCCCTGCAGGATTAGGCTGAAGGTGCTCTTTCTAGGACCTTGCCCCAAATCCCATCCTTTTTTGATTTCTTCCTCTTCCTTACCCTGCTTCCTCTCCCCCTGCTATAGATTGGACCTAGAATGTTCTGCAAAGATCCATGTGTTACAGGCTTAATCTTTAGTTTGCACTATTGGAAAGTGGTAGAAACATTTAGAGGTGGAGCCTAGTGGGAGGTCACTAGGGGGAGGTGCCCTTGAAGGGGATTGTAGGATGCCTATCTCTCTCTCCCCACCCCATCCCCATCCCAGCCACTGTAAGGTGAGCTGTGATGAGCTGCCTCCCCACAGGCCCCAAAACAATGAGGCCAACTGACCATGGACTGAAACCTCCAAAACTGTGAGTCAAATTAAACCTTTCCTCTTTTTAGGTTGACTCTTTCAGGTATTTTGTTATAGTAATAGAAAGCTGACTAGCAGTTTCCTCTGAGAACCCTTCCTTTAGTAAATCACTTACACTAGAGTTCTCATCTCAGGGTCTGGCTCTGGGAAACTTTCCTAAGACAAACATTATTTAACGCATCCCCTGTCCTTAAAGACTGGCATACTAACTAAAGATTTACACCATACTCCTGCACAGTGTAAGAAAGATACAAATGAAATTCTGTGAGAGGGCTAGAGACGAGGGTAATAACTCAATGGGAGGTACTGTGGTCTGAATGTTTGTGCTTCTCCAAAATTCACAGGTTGAAATCCTTCCCCCAAGGTGATGGTATTGGGAAGTGGGAGACAATTAGGTCATAGGGGCAATGCTCTTATAAAAGAGGCCCAAGGGAGGCCCTCCCTTCCTCCACCATGGAAGGACACACAAGACAGCACCCTCTCTGAACCAGAAAGTCAGCGTTCACCAGTCACCAAATCTGCAAATACCTTCATCATGGACTTCCCAAACTCCAGGTCTAGGAAAAATAAACTTATGTGGTTTATTCCTGTGTTGTATATAATATCTTATTAGAGAATCCTAGATGGACACAGATAGGGGGAAACAGCACATACTTCATTTAGAAATGGGTTTGGAAACTACTCTGAGATTTCATCTAACCCCAATCAGAATGGCAATCATTAAGCAGTCAAACAACAATAAATGTTGGCGAGGATGTGGGGAAATAGGAACTCTTCTGCACTGTTGGTGGGAGTGCAAAATAGTTCAACCACTATGGAGATCCGTGTGGAGATTCCTCAGAAAACTGGGAATGGATCCACCATATGATCTGGCTATACCACTCCTGGGTATCACACCAAAGGGATTGAAACCAGAAAACTAAAGTAATATATGCAAACCCATGTTCATAGCAGCACAGTTCACAATAGTCAAATTATGGAACCAACCTAGGTGTCCATCAACAGACGTATGGATTACAAAATTATAGGAAATACACACAATGGAATTCTACTCAGCAATAAAGAAGAACAAAATAATAATCATTTACGAGAAAATGGAAGGACCTGGAGAACATTATGTTAAATGAAATCAGCCAATCACAGAAAGAGAAGGGTCATATGTTTTCTCTAATATGTGCAAGCTAGGGAGTAGTTGGGATACAAGAGGGTTCCAGACAATAGTGGAGAAGCCTCAGTGGAGGCAGGGAAGTGGTCTAAGGGAAGGGGAAGGGGAAGAATGCATTTCATTAATGGAATTACTACCACTGACCATGTGTACATATGAGAATATACCAATGTCAATCTCAGTACTCTGTATTGGGGGGAGGGTAGGTGGGGTGCACCAAGTGCTGTGTGCATGTATGTCACTGTCAACTTGATTTTCATTGTGATGTGACACTATAATGCACCAATAAATGCACATTTAAACAAAAGAAAGAAAGAAAGAAAGAAAGAAAGAAAGAAAGAAGAAAGAAAGAAAGAAAGAAAGAAAGAAAGAAAGAAAGAAAAGGGTTTTGAAGAAAGAATAGGAGTTGGCCAGATAGGAAATGTAGTATAAGGTGGGGTGTTACAAGGAAAGATCAAATGCACAAAAATGTACAATGAAAAATAGCACGTAGTTCCTACGACTTAGAAATTCAAGCAATAAACTTGGGAAGTGAGTCAGTTGGGAAGCCAAAGAGGACTCAGAAATTATTACACAGGAATAAACAAGATGTTGTTTTTCTGGACTCAGAGAGTGGGGCTGAGTGTGGAAGAGCTTATGGAGAAGGGAGGGAGGGAACTTCAAAAGAGGGAATCAAGTGGGTGTGGCAATGCACACCTGTAATCTAGTACTTTGGAGGCTGAGACAGGAGGATTGCAGGTTTGAGATCAGCCTCAGCAACTTATCAAGACCCTCAGCAACTTAGCGAAACCCTGTTTCAAAATAAAAACAATAAAATAGGGCTGGGGTGCAGCTCAGAGATAGAACGACCCTGGTTCAATCACCAGTACCAAGAAAAAAAAGAGGAAATCACGTATGTAATAACACAGGGGCAGAAAAAGTCTCTGTGCGTCGAGGAAGTGTGAGGAGTTCAAGGTACTCAGAATAACATGAAAAGAAAAGAATGCCCTTTCTACGCATTTCCTCTTAAAAGGAAAACTCCATGTGATGCTAGGAAGTCTGTAAACCTCTCCAACACCTACCGACATCTTTATTGCTCTCCTTTTTTTTTTTTTTTTTTTTTTGGTGGTACCGGGGATTGAACCCAGAGGCATTCTACTTCCAGGCTACACCCCCAGCCCTATTTTTTTATTCTTTATTCTGAAACAGGGTCTCACTAAGTTGTGGAGGGCCTCACTAAGTAACTGAGGCTGGCCGAGAACCCGGATCCTCCGGTCTCAGCCTCCCAAGTACTGGGATTACAAGCGTGCGCCACCACACTTGGCTTATTGCTCTCCTTCTTAAAACACAGATGGCGCAAGCCTCAAGTTGAGCGCCTCCAGCTGGCAACAGTGGCACTTTGTATTTCCCATCACACATGCCCTTTGAGAACCTCATTACTCCCCAAAAAAGAGGTAGAATCTGTGTGTCCCCCCCACACACACTTTTTGAAACTTGGTGAGCGTTAGGGACTGCCTCAGCTAACAGAATTCAGCAGAAGAGACACTATGTGACTTCTGACACCAGATCATACAAGGCCGCATGCCTCCCATCCGTCTCTCTCTATCTAGGATGTTCACCCTTGGAACCTGGCCGCCATGTTGTGAGGAAGCTCAGCGGACACTGAGAGAGCCGTGTGGAAAGGAGCCAGGCCCTGGGCCCCAGCCGAGCTCTGCCTGTGTGAGCGAGCTGTCCTGGAAGTGGATCCTTCAGCCTCTGTCTCTCATCCCAGTGATGCTGCAGAGAGCGGGGACAAGCCTAGATTACAGATTCATGGGCAAAAATTGATTATTTATATTGTCTTAACTCATTAAATTTTGGGGCAATTTGTTACTTAGGATTGGATAACCAGAAAGGGTATCTAGATTTTTTTCTTTTCTTTTCTTTTTTATTTTTTTTGTACTGGGGATTGAACCCAGAGGCATTCTACCCCAAGGCTATACCCCCAGCCCTTTTTATTTTTTCATTTTGAATCACTAGGTTGCTGAGAGTCTCATTAAGTTGCTGAGGCTGGCCTCAAAACTGCGATCCTCCTATCTTAGCCTCCCAAGTACTGGGATTACAGACGTGTGCCACCACGCCCAGCTAAAAGCATCTAGATTTTAGTTGTGCTGTTTTGTTTTCCTCTGTTCAGTTTTACACTTGCACTCTATTTCTAGCAGTGCTGATCTTCCACTTGCTGGGACCATATGAAGTTTTCTTTTAGAATATATTTACTATGTTGGCTAGACTGAGTGACTGGCTCCCAAAGAACAAAGTGTGCAAAGGGGAAATGATAATTTTACAGTAGAGAGAACTGCCCGACATGACCTCAACCAGCTTAGAGACCAAGGTTGACTTTAATAGCTACGAGTCACATTGATATCAAGGGTCCCCTGGGAGGATGTGATGGACATGGCACGTCACCTCGGTGATATTCTTTGCACAAACCCAAAAACCTAGTCTAATCCTGAGGGGGAAAAAATCAGACAAACCAGCTGGGCGCGGTGGTGCGCATCTGTAATCCTAGTACTTAGGAGGCTGAGATAGGAGGATCTCAGGTTCAAGACCAGCCTCAGCAACATAGTGAGACTCTCAGCAACCTAGTGAGACCCTGTTTCAAACCAAAAATGAAAAGGGCTGTGTGTGTAGCTTGGAGGTAGAGTGCCCCTGGGTTTAACGCCCAGTATCCCCCCCTCAACAAAAAAATCAGACAAACCTTAATTTGGGGATATTCTTCAAAATATCTGTTGAGGTCAAAAACAAAAACAAAAGCAAGGCAAAAAACAAACAAACAAAAACCTGTCCCAGAACAGAAAGACCAGGAAGACATGAGGACTAAACACATATTATCCAGGTTTGGATTCTGGAACAGAAAAGGGGTGTTAGTGGAAACCTGGTGATAGACGGATGAAGCCTGGAATTTAGCTCTTAGTTTTGCTATGGTTTGGACATGATTTGTCCCCGAAAGTTTCATGTGCTGGAAGCTGGTCCCCAGTGTGCAGTATTAAGAAGTGGAACTTTAAGGATGGGCCTAGTGTAAGGTGTTTAGAGGACAAAGGAGTTCCACCCTGATGGACGAATTAATGCCTCTCTGGAGGGATTGGGTTAGGTCTTGTGTGACTGTTTTTTTTTTTTTTTTGGTACTAGGAATTGAACCCAGGGATATTCTACTACCAAGCTACACCCCCAACCCTTTTTTATGTTTTTGTTTTGAAACAGGGTCTCACTAAGTTGCTAAGGGCCTTACTAAGTTGCTGAGGCTGACCTCGAATCTGCAATCCTCCTGTCTCAGCCTCCCAAGTGCTGGGATGACAGGCATGCACCACCATGCCCAGTCTGCTGATGACTTTGAAGAAAAATAAAACCAAGAAAGGAGATGGAGATGGAGCAGAGACAATTTTATGTCAAAGAAGGCCTCTCTGAGGAACGACCTGAAGGAAACAGGGACTGGGAGGAAGTGAGGGACCACGCAGCTGTGCAGGTGTGGGGGCGGACATTGCACACAGAGGCAAGAGGAAGCACAAACACCTGGAGCTGGTAATGAGTTTGGCATCTTCCAGGAAGAACCAGACGATCAGCATGGATGATGCAGTGGACTGATCACATCAGGAGATGGCCTGAGACTTGGTGGAGAAGCCGGGCGGAGTGTCACATAATGTAGGACCTTCTGGATTGGGGTCAAACGGACAGCTCCATTCACATATGACGCAATGGGTCCTGTGTAATCATCATGATAACTCAGAACCATGGAAATGAAATGGGAGGATAGAGGGATTTCTAGAAAAAAAGTGTACGGTAAACATATATGCGTTCCTCTGCGCCACACTAAAATTTTACTAAAAATGACAGTAAGCAAATAAAATAAGCCAGGTGTGGTGGCGCATGCTTGTAATCCCAGTACTTGGGAGGCGGAGACTGGAGGATCCGGGTTCATGGCCAGCCTTTGCTACTTAGTGAGGCCTCTGCAACTTCGTGAGACCCGGTTTCAAAATAAAGTATAAAAAATAGGGCTGGGGGTGTAGCTTGGAGGTAGAACGCCCCTGGGCTCAATCCCTGGTACCACAAAAAAAAAAAAAAATAAGATGTAAATCTACAAAAGAGAGATCAGAAAAGAAGAATCCAATGGATGGGAGAGGCTGTATAAATCAAAGTTCCATCAGGAAAACAGAGATGGCTCTGTGGATTTCAAGTAGGAAAGTGTTGAATGAAGGGCAATCAAAGCTTCCCTCACCATAGGAAGACAGGGGTGGGGGCAGGCAAGCTGCTGCCCCCAATCTCAGGCTGTAGCACTCCAGGGGGTGCCTGGACACTCCAGCTGGATGGAGGGTAAGACTGGTGAGGCAGGCTGCTCGGACACAGATTTTAAGGGAGCATCAAAGAACATTTTTAAAAGCCGGGCGTGGTGGTGCACACTAGTAATCCCAGTACTTGGGAGGCTGAGACCGGAGGATCACAGGTTCGCGGCCAGCCTCAGCTACTTAGTGAGGCCCTCCACAATTTAGTGAGACCCTGTTTCAAAATAAAGAATAAAAATAGGGCTGGGGTGTGTAGATTGGAGGTAGAATGCCCCTGGGTTCAATCTCCAGTACCGCAAAAAAGAACATTTTTACACAGTATTTTTAACACTTTATTTCCAGTTTTTTAAAAATTGGCACATAATTCCACAAGTTATGGGTACACATAGCTCAGGATCATCAAACGTTTAAAGAGAGCCCCCAGCTTTGGCAGATAAAGTGAGCAATCAGAAATAAAGAGAAACTTAGAGGAAACTGAGACAAATCAGGGGGCCAAAAGAAACTTAAAAAAATTATGAAGCCGGGTGCGGTGGCGCATTCTGTAGTCCCAGTACTTGGAAGAACTGAGACAAGAAAATCACAGGTTCGAGACCAGCCTCAGCAGTTTAGTAAAAACCCTGTTTCAAAATATAAAAATAAAAAGGTCTGCGGGTGTATCTCAGAGGTAGAATGCCCCTAGGTTCAATCCCCACTACTAAAACAAAACAAAACAAAAGTTATACTTAATATGTCCCAGGAGATAAGAGAAGATATTACATCTATATTTAAAACATGATTTTTTAAAAAGTAAAAATATAAATGCATTGGGTGTGGTGGCACACATCTGTAATTCTAGCTATTTGAGAAGTTGAGGCAGGAGGATCACAAGTTTAAGGCCAATGCCTCAAAACATGTACTTCTCTTTGTCAAGGATCTTGTGGAAATATAGTCGACCAAAATGAGACATTAAGCCATTCAGCCTGACAGGAGAGCCAGGATACAGAAATCCCAACACAAAGAGAGCCGAAAGAAAAGTTAGTACTTGGGAGGCTGAGACAGGAGGATCACAGGTTCCAGGCCAGCCTCAGCAACTTAGCAAGACCCCCAGCAGCTCAGCAGGACCATATTTCAAAATAAAAAAATGTTAAATGAAAAGGGCTAGGGGTATAGCTTGGAGGTAGAATGCCTCTGGGTTCAATTCCCAGCACCGCACACACACACACACACACACACACACACACACACACACATACACACAAAAAAATTCCAGAATGATTGGGAATGACCAATTCAGACAGTAAGATTATAGAAGGTTCTAGGACAGGACAGGCGTGGTGGTGCACACTTGTAATCCCAGTACTCGGGAGGCTGAGACCGGAGGATCCGGGTTTGCGGCCAGCCTCAGCGACTTAGTGAGGCCCTCCGCAACTTTGTGAGACCCGGTTTCAAAATAAAGTATAAAAAATAGGGCTGGGGGTGTAGCTCAGAGGTAGAATGCCCCTGGGTTCAATCCCCAGTACCACAAAAAAAGAGAAGGTTCTAGGACAGATGTGTTCAAGGAGAAAAGAGGGAAACTTGGTGTTTCTGACTATATGAAAAAATATATTTTAAGCCAGGCGTGGTTGTGCCTGCTTGTAATCCCAGTACCTGGGAGGCTGAGACAGGAGCATTGCAGATTTGAGGACAGCTTCAGCAAGTAGTGAGACTCTCATCAACCTAGTGAGACGCTGTTTCAAAAATAAATAATAAATAAATGAATAAATAAATAAATAAATAAAATAGGGCTGGGGGTGTAACTCAGAGGTAGAATGCCCCTGAGTTCAATCCCCAGCACCAAAAAAAATTTGTATATGTATATATTAGCAGAATTTTGCAATTCTGTTGGAGAAAGAATTAAAGACAGTGACAGAGAAAACTAAGTGAACAAAACCTTGATGCCATAACTCCAAGGAAAATGCAGAAGTTGACCAAGAGAGGAAATGTGATCAGAGTACATGACACAGATCACTACAGTAAAATGTTTACATAGCCATTATAACATGAAACATTATGAACTTTACACAGTGATATGAAATAGCTTAATCCTTTCCTGCACTGAGGCGGTCACTGCTAGTTTCTCACCTATTATCTGGTCTCCCTTTGTGATCTGCCAGTTGAACTCTGATTTTGTTTGGAATAAAAATCCCATTTTTACCTGCTCTGCATGTAGGAGTAGCTACCTACAGTTCTAATGATTGAAATGGAACAAAAATATGAAGCACAGTTTCCAGGAAAAAAGAACAATTTTTTTTTCCTGATCTTGGTGCTGTTAACTTTGTCACTTGCTTCTTCTTCCTCCCAAGAAAGCAAATTCCAGACTTGGGAATGCTGCAGCAATCTCGAGACCCTGACGATGAAAAACACAAGTTAAGGATGGTAGAGCCCAAGGAAACAGGAGACATTCTTGAGCAACTGCACTTACTTTCTAGGTATCAACAACACACAATTAGAAAATAAAATTGAAAACAAAGTCAATTATAACTACACCCGAATCTATCAAATAACTAGAAATAAATCTAACAAGACACACAGACGACCTCTACACTGAAAACGATGAAACATTGCTGAGGAAAATTGAGAAAACCTAAATAAGTGGAAGGATATACCATGTTCATGGTTAGGAGATAAAATATTGTAAAGATGTCAGTTCTCACAAAATTGATCTATAAACACATTCTCCATCAAAAAATTTGGGGGGAATTTGAGAAACTAATTCTAAACTTTACGAGAACATGCAGAAGACCTAAAATAGCCAAAAACAATCTTGAAGAATGAGGACTTACACTTACCAGAGAGCAAAACTTTGCATAAATAACTCATCTGTATTACTTTATTGAAGTCTTCTCTTCATTATTTTCTTCCTTCTATGTTCTTAATTTACTGTTCTTGATCAAACTTGAGATGGATGGAAGCTTAGATGATTGATTTTCAAATATTATTTTTAGCCAGGCGTGGTGGCGCACACTTGTAATACCAGTACTTGGGGAGGCTGAGACTGGAGGATCCGGGTTCGCGGCCAGCCTTAGCTACTTAGTGAGGCTCTCTGCAACTTAGTGAGACCCTGTTTCAAAATAAAGATTAAAAAAATAGGGCTGGGGTGTAACTCAGAGGTAGAATGCCCCTGGGTTCAATCCCCAGTACCACAAAAAACCCTATATTATTTTTAATTTAATTTTTTTTATTTTGAATTAATCATACTCACAAGAAGTGGCAAAACTAGTAAGTACATAGAGTTCCTTGAAGCCTTCACTCAGCTTCTACCTCTGGTGACTTCTTATATAAGTAAAATATCAAAACCAGGAAATTGACATTTGTAATAAGACTACCGACCTCACTTGGTTTTCACCAGTTTTAACATGCACTCATTTGTGTGTGTGTGTGGGGGGGTCATCTATGTAATCTGATTCCATATACAGATTTATGTAACCACACTACAATCAAGATACAAAACTGCTCTCTCACCATGAAGGAACTTCCTCCTGCTGTTTCTCTATATTCCCATCAACCCCTTCCTGACCCTATTCCTGTCTGTCAGCAATCACCAATCTGTTCTTCATCTCTATAGTTTCATCAGTTCAAGAGTGTTATGTAAATGGAATCACATGGTATGTAACCTTTTGAAGTTGGCTTTTTTCCACTAAGAATAGTGCCCTTGAGATCCCTTCGAGTCATTGCACACATCAATATTTTGTTCTTTTTTTTAATCACAGAGCAATATTCCATTGTATGAATGTACCAGAGTTTGTTTAACCATTCACCTGCTAAAAGATATCTGGACTACTCTCAGTTTAGGACTATTAAAATAAAGGTGTTATGAACAATTCATGTATAGGTATTTGTCTGAACACAAGTTTCCAATTTTCTGGGGAAAATTCCCAAGGATGTGATTACTGGTTTTTGTGGTGAATACATGTTTAGTTTTATATATAAAAAAGCCAAACTATTTTCCAGTTGCTATATCATCTTACATTCCCAACAATGTGTAAGAGATATCATCTTACACTCCCACCAACAATGTGCAAAAGATATAGTTTTTCTGCATCCTTGCTAGGAAATAGTCTTTCTAAACACACCCATTAGACTTATAATTTCCACCTGAGCATGGCATTAGTTGTACCCTCAAGACTTAGTTGTTTTAGCCACAGCTAATCAGGTCTCCTAATACTCAGAGCTAAATGTAATCTTAATTAATTGCACTCTGTGCAACACCAGGGTGGCATCAATAATATTATGGTCTAGAGTCTTGAAAAACAAAACTTAAAAGCTTGTATTAAGTGTCTTGAATTCAGCCAGGGGAGGTGGTGCACACCTGTAACCCCAGTACTTGGGAGGCTGAGACAGGAAGATTGTAGGTTCAGGTTCAAGGTTAGCCTCAGCAATTTAGTAAGATTCTCAGCAATCTGGTGAGACTCTGTTTCAAAACAAAAAATAAAAAGGACTGGGATTGTAGCTCAGAGGTAGAATGTCCCTGGGTTCAATCTCCAGTAACACACACACACACACACACACACACACATACACACAGTATCTTGAATTCAGTTATAGGGGAAAATCTAATCTGAAGAGTCTGGAGAAAACCTAGGCTCTTCAAGAATGTTCTTTTAACTTTAGATACTTAAAATATTTTTGTTCATTTACATCATATTTTCATGAAAAATTGATGGATAAATGGGAGAAGGAAAAATATCTATAGATCAAAAGGTATGGGAAATACTCTGGAGTCATTAAAAAGAATAAGATACCTCTTTATGGATTTATATGGAAAGATTACCATAATTTGCAGCTGAGTGAAAAAATATTGCAGAAAAAGATAAGCCTGCTTAGGTAGCAAAAATATTTATATAACAATTCTTAAGTCTGAAAAAATACACAAAATTGTTAATAATGAGGTGGGATTTTGAATCTGGGATAAGTGGTTATTAAGCATGATTTTATTTTTCTGTATTATTTAACATTTTTACAGTGATTAATATCATGAAACAAAATTCAAGTACATTTCAAAATTTTAAAGGGATAATAATAGCTTGAAAATAATAGCTCTTAAAATGGCAAAACTCTCAGTCTGGCATGGTGGCACATGCCTGTAATTCCAGTACTTGGGAGGCTGAGAAAGGAGGATCACAGGTTTGAGGCCAGCCTCAGCAACTTAGCAAGGCCCTCAGCAACTTAGTGAGACCCTTTTTCAAAATAAAATAGGGCTGGGGTGTATCTCAGAGGTAGAGTGCCCATGGGTTCAATCCCCAGTACCACCAGAAAATTAAAAAAAAAGAATAGAAAGAAATAGCAAATCTCTCTTGAAAATCTAAACTAATTACTTGCTAAGAGTTGCTTAAAAACATTATAAAGATTGATCAATTGTTGAGTAAGCTATTGATCACACCACGGAGAAGCAGGTCATCAACTTTATCAGTAGATAAACAACAAGCCTAGGAATGCACATATCATGTTTATATTATACATATTTATATTACAAATATATTGCTCTTTTACCTTTTCCCCCAATATAAACAGACCAAAATCACTTAAAATCTAGTGAATCCTAGTTTTTTTTTTCCTTCAGAGCTAGATGTTCTCACTATTCTAGCCCCTACACTGTCAGAAAAGTTCCAATCCTGTTAATTCTATTAACATAGCAATTCCCCACTTTCATCAATGTTTTTATATCTTTTTTTTTTTTTTTTGCGGTACTGGGGATTGAACCCAGGGGCGTTCTACCTCCGCGCTACACCCCCGGCCCTATTTTTTATACTTTATTTTGAAACCGGGTCTCACGAAGTTGCGGAGGGCCTCACTAAGTAGAGAGAGAGAGACAGAGAGAGAGACAGGAAGAGAGAAAGCAAGAGAGAGAGAGCTGAGGCTGGCCACGAACCCTCCGGTCTCCGCCTCCCAAAGTACTGGGATTACAAGCGTGCGCCACCACGCCCGGCCCCAATGTTCTTATATCTAAGAAGTCTGCATATGTAGGACTGGCTACGTGATTCGAGGAAGCCAGTGGAAATGAAAATGTAGGGCTCTTGTGCCACAATCACTAAGAATATCAAGATAGGGACAGCATAACATAAACCAAGCATAACATCCTTTTAAGAATGAGGCCAGTCAGGTGTGGTGGTGCAAGCCTGTAATCCCAGTACTTGGGAAGCGGAGACAAGAGGATTGCAGGTTTGAGGCCAGCCTCAGCAATTCAGCGAGACTCTCAGCAAAATAACAAGACCCTGTTTCAAAATAAAAAATAAAACAGGGCTGTAGCTCGGAAGCAGAAAGCCCCTTGGGTTCAATCCCCAGTATCACACACAGAAAAAGATGGGGTCTTGTGCAACTATACAAGTCCCATACCCCTTAAATTGACCCTGTGCATATCAGTTACGCAAGTTCTAGCCCCCATGGCAGACACAAATTGTAATATAACTCATTTCTCATTGGCAAGTTCAACTCTCCAGCCTGCATTTCCTCTGAGGCCACCCCTTTCTCCTTAAGCATAGCCTTCAAGAACCAGAAAATCTAACCATAACCCAAAGTAGAACTGATTCTATTAGTTCACTGATTCATTCACACAAGATATTTATATATATATTGAGCTTCTACTGTGTGCCAGGCCCTGTTCTCTCTACCAGGGACAGAGCAGTGTGATCTCTAGGAGTTTGCATCCTAATAGAAAAAGACAGACAATGAACAAGTAATATACGCAGTGTGTTAGCTGGAAATTAATACTATGGGGGAAAATAAATCAGGAAAGGGGCAAAAGATTATGGGGGTGAAATTTTGAACTGACTGGTCATGGAAGGCTCGCTGGGAAGGCGAATGTTGAGCAAAGATCGGAAAGAGATAAAATAGGGAGCGAGGCAAAACTTAGGAGGAAGAGCATTCTAGGTAGAAGGGAGCACACATACAAAGGCTCTGGGAGGGGACATGCCTGCATGTGTCTGAGAACCAGTATGCATGGAGGGAAGTTAACGAGGGGGTTGAATAGTAGGATGTGAGGTTAGAGCGGTAACGGAGGACTCCAGGACAGGCCATACGACAGGCCATAAGAGAAGCCTGAATAAATTTGAAAGGAGTGAAATCATACAACACATGTTCTCCAACCACAATTGAGCAAAATCAGGAAAAGTCACAGAAAGAGATTGGGGGAAAATCACAAATATGTGGAAATTAAGCAAGACCCTCCTAAATAACTGGTGTGTCAAAGAAGAACCCACCAGGGAAATTAGAATCTGAGTTGAGTGAAAATGAAGATGTGACAAGTCAAAAATTATGGGAGCCAGACATGGTGGTGCAAGCTTGTAATCCCAGTACTTGGGAGGCTGAGACAGGAGGATTTTAGGTTGGAGGCCAGCTTCAGTAACTTAGTGAGACTCTCAGGAACCTAACGAGACCCTGTTTCAAAATAAAAAATAAAATAGGGCTGGGGGTGTAGCTCAGAGGTAGAATGCCCCTCTGTTCAATCCCTAGCACACCACACACACACACACACACACACACACACACACACACACACACACACACTGGGATGTGGCTCAGTAGTTGTTGGAGGGAAATTTGTAGCTATACCTACATTAAGAAAGAAAGAGCTCAAGCCGGGCGTGGTGGCGCATGCTTATAATCCCAGTACTTGAGAGGCTGAGACTGGAAGATCCGGGTTCGTGGCCAGCCTCAGCTACTTATTGAGGCCCTCCACAACTTAGTGAGACCCTATTTCAGAATAAAGAATAAAAAATAGGGCTGGGGGGGTGTAGCTCAGAGGTAGAATGCCCCTGGGTTCAATCCCCAGTACCGTAAAAAAAAAAAAAAATAGAAAGAGCTCAAACAAACAACCTAATTGTCCACCCTAAGACAAGAAAAGGAAGAGCAAATGAAATCATGTAGGGATTTGTGGGCCACTGTAAGGACTTTGAGTAGCTTTTGTATCTTGAGACCTGAAGAAAAAAAAAATTCCAAGAAATGAGGAACCAGCTCAAGTTGGTTTAAAGAAAAATATCAGTGAACACACATTACTCACAATGCCACATTTGCAAATTCATTGACTCGCTAACATTTATTCGTGACCCCCAAATCAGCACTCCAATGGTTTGTTTTCCTTGCGGTCCTGGGGATTGAACCCAGGAACATTCTACCTCGGAGCTACACCCCAGCCCTATTTCATTTTTTATTTGGAAACAGGGTCTCACTAAGTTACTGAGAGCTTTGCTAAGTTGCTGAGGCTGGCCTCAAACCTGTGATCCTCCTGTCTCAGCCTCCCAAGTACTAGGATTACTGATGTGCATCACCACGCCCAGCCTCAAGATGCTTTTATGGATGTGCATAGAGCAACAAAAAATTTTAGTTATCTAACATGCATACTCCCAGCTGAGGTCAAATAAGGCAATAATCTGCCTTTTGTCTCAATTCTTATACTATAAACAAGTGTCCCTGTTTGTAGTCTCTTTAATGCCACAATTTCTCCATTTTTTCTTTCATTGGTGAGTTTTCTGTTTACAATGGTCCCCAAGAGTAGTGCTGTGGAGCAGGGTATGGTGATGCACACCTGTAATCCCATTACTTGGGAGGCTGAGACAGGACAATAACAGGTTCTGCAACTTTCAAGGCCCTCAGCAGACCCTTAGGGAGACCCTGTTTCAAAATAAAATACAAAATAGAGTTGGGGGTATAGCTTGGAGGTAGAATGTCCCTGGGTTCAATCCCTAGTACAAGGAAAAGAAGAGGAGAAGGAAGAAGAGGAGGAGGAGGAGGAGATGAAAGAAAGAAAGAAAGAAAGGAAAGAAAAGAAAGAAAGAAAGAAAGAAAGAAAGAAAGAAAGAAAAGAAAGAAAGAAAGAAAGAAAGAAAGAAAGAAAGAAAGAAAGAAAGAAAGAAAGGAAGGAAGGAAAGAAAAGAATAGTGCTGTAGTTCTAGAAAACAGTGATATGTGTTACTGAAAAAATATATTAGATAAGATTTATTTAGGCATGCCTTATAATGCTTTTGGCCATGAGTTCAGTGTTAACAAATCAACTATATATTAAATGAGGTACTTAAAGAACACACATTAAGCAAAGTTATGTATGGATTGGTTGATGGAAATGTGAACAGTCTCTTGAGAACCCAGCTCTGCGTTCTGACTAGGAACAGTCATTCAGTATGTTTGTGGCAACTTTATAGAACATAACTATCACGAATAGCAGTAATTGACTGTGCATTTCTGGCTTTTTTGTTTGTCTTTGTTTTTATCTTTTTGTGGTACTGAGGACTGAACCCAGGGGTGTTCTACCTCTAAGCTACACACCCAGTCCTTTTTTGTCTTTTTTGCTTTTGAAACAGGGACTAGCTAGGTTGCTGAGAGTGTTGCTAAATTGCTGAGGCTTTCCTAGAACCTGTAATCCTCTGGTCTCAGCCTCAGAAGTACTGGGATTACAGGTGTGCCACCACGCCCCAGGTCGCGTTTCTAGTTCTAACAGCAATCTGACTGTGGTCTCTTTCATCCATACTGACTGAATAGGCTGGATGGAGATTGTCACCTTCATTACTTCCGCCTTCTCACTACATTCTTTCCAAAATTGCAAATGGCATTTTATGGGAAACACACATCTCATTAGAGACCTCCTGCATAGAAAGAGAAACTACGACCAGCTGTGGCTGCTGTCCACGGTGCTGATCGACTAAGCCAGCTTCCTCCAAGAGAAGCAGTGTCAGAGAAGCCTGGTGTGTTGGTGCATGCCTGTAATTCCAGCCAGATGCTGAGGCAGGAGGATTGCAAGTTCCAGGCCAGCCTGGGCAATGTAGTGAGACCCTGTCTCAAAATATAAAATACAAGGGGC
Source organism: Glis glis (assembly GCA_004027185.1). Taxonomy (NCBI): domain Eukaryota; kingdom Metazoa; phylum Chordata; class Mammalia; order Rodentia; family Gliridae; genus Glis; species Glis glis. Next base: position 27,464 of record PVJS01008516.1, read on the forward strand.
TGAGGATGTAGCTCAGTCGTAGAGCATTTCTGGGTTCGATCCCCAGCACAGAGAAAGAGAGAGAGAGAGAGAGAGAGAGAGAGAGAGATGGGGATGGATGGATGGAGGGAGAGGGAGAAGAAGAGGAAGAGGGAGAGGGAGAGGGAGAGGGAGAGGGAGAAAGGAAGGAAGGAAGATGAAATTCATACAAATCAATCTAAAGACCCTGGCCCCTACTCTTCAGTGATCAAAGACAGTAAGTTTCCAAAAGAGACTGATTCAATGAGCACGTGTGCAGAGAGAACCTTGATCGCATCCTGGCAGAGCAGGATAACAGTCACAGGAACTGAAGGATGTCATTCTAGAGCTGTAGGAATCCTGGAGAGATCCAAACTTGAGAGTGAGCTTACTTCTCCCCGCTGGATTCCCACACTTAGCTCTTGTTTTAGTTTAGCCAAGTCTTCTAAGCCATTTCAGACATCTTTAGATCTAGAGGACATTAAGGTCTTCTGTTATTTCTTATCACTAGCCTCCTGAAACCCTGAATCCCAATGATGATCCTCTAAAACCCACAAACGCTACAGACACTCCAAAAAAGTTCCAAGGAGCATCAATATATTCCAGAGAAGGCAATGCATCAGGGAAGCCAAGAACACAGAGTGTTCAATTACCAGTGGCGAGAGCCATGAAGGCAATAATGGGGGAATTATGAAGGCTAGATGTTTTTGCAACCCAGAATTCACTGCGAGTTTGCCTTGGAGAATCACTGCTGCCCATGTGTAGGAAAAGCTGATTCTACCCAGAGGTGGAGTATGTGATCCAAACCCAAGCCAGTTGCAACGGTTTGAACGTGTCCCTGCTACCCACCCACCCTGCCCAAGGCCTGTGCTAAAAATTGAATCCCTGAATCACAGTGTTAAGAAGTGAGAACAGGCTGGGTATGGTGGTACACACCTGTAATCCTAGTACTCGGGAAACTGGGACAGGAGGATCGCATATTTGAGACCAGCCTCAGCAACTTAGTGAGACTTTCAGCAACTTGGTGAGACCCTGTTTCAAAACAATAAAACAAAATAAAATAGAGCTGGGGTGTATCTCAGAGGTAGAATACCCCTGGGTTCAACCCCTAGTACAAAAAACGAAAAAATAAATGAGACCTTTAGGAGCTGATTGGACTATTGTGATATAAAGCTTGCAGCTGTGAGTTTGACCTCTTGCTTCCCCTTACCCTCTCTTTGCCCTTCTGCTGTGAGATGATGAAGCAAGAGGGCCTTTCCTGGATGCTGACACCTTTGATGTCAGACTTCCCAGCTTCCAGAACTATGAGAAATAAATTTCTTTTCTATATTAATTACCCAGGCTGTGCTATTTTCTTGGAGCAACACAAAATGGACCAAGATACCGATCAATGCGTTCCATTATTTTAAGAACCGTGTTCAATTAGGAGTTGGAACATACCTCGAGGAAGACAATAAAGTCCAATAAGGGTTGTTTGGAGTGAATCCTATGCTTAAGTCACCAGCCCTGCTACACGAACGGGCTGGAGCTAACACAGCCACCCTGTGGCTACACTGGACAGGGAATGGCACAGTCGCTGAGAA
>PVJS01008516.1:29143-52968 GCA_004027185.1 Glis glis
CTCCTCCTCCTCCTCCTCCTCCTCCTCCTTCTCCTCCTTCTCCTCCTCTTCCTCCTCCTCCTTTTCCTTTATTTTGATACTGGAGATTGAACGCAAGGGTATTCTTCCTCTGAACTACAGCACTCCAGCCCTATATTTATTTATTTATTTATGTACAAACAAGGTTTTGCTAGGTTGCTGAGGGCCTCACGAAGTTGCTGAGGCTGACCTCAAACCTGCAATCCTCCTGTCTCAGCCTCCCAAATACTGGGATTACAGGCATGTGCCGCCATGCCTGTCTTAATTTATTTCATTCTTAAACCTGAGCGAGCTCACCGTTGTTTCTGATACTTGAAATAAACAGTTCTACTTGAATTAGAAATAAGGACTAGGAGTGGAGTGTTTCAGGTGATACATGGCAAAATGCGGAATTGGCAAAAGTCTCATGATCATAGAGGTGTTTTAGAGACAGCATCATTCTGTACCCAAGAGTCAGAATGGTGTGTGGGAATCTGGTAGAAAGGGGACTAAGGGAATTATCTGAGGTGCTGCAGATGTTCTCTATGTTTATTATGGGGCTGGTCATACATTTATTATGGGGGCACACATATTTACCAAACTCACTAAATGGCACCCTTAAGATCTGTACATTTCATGGGTTGTAAGTTTTAACTTGATTTTTAATTTTTTTTGTGATGCTGGGGATTGAGCCCGGGGGCATTCTACCTCTGCGCTACACCCCCAGCCCTGTTTTATTTTTATTTTGAAACAGGGTTTCACTAGGTTGATGAGAGTTTCACTACTTGCTGAGGCTGGCCTCGAACCTACAATCCTCCTGTCTCAGCCTCCCAAGTACAGAGATTACAAGCGTGTGCCACCATGCCTGGCTAACTTGATTTTTTAAAAGACACCAATCCAGCCTTTTACTCCATCCTATAGTGACACAGATCTGATTTCAAGTTTTATTCTTGACTTCAACTTGCTTGTCACCTTTCAGAAATAATCTTATTATTTTTATGGCACAAAACATATATATATTTCAACAAAAACACAAAACAAAATAATACGGATCAATTAAAAAATCATTTGAAAATCTACTTCAAGAGGTAATCTCTTTTAAAAAAACACATGTGTTTTAGCTGGGTTTGGTGGCGTGCTCCTGTATTCCTAGTATTTGGGAGCTTGGGATGCTGACACAGGAGAATCACAGGTTCAAGATCAGCCTCAGCAACTTAGTGAGACCCTCAGCAGATTAGCAAGACCTTGTTTCAAAATAAAAAATTAAAAGAACTGGGGTAGCTCAAATAGAACACCCTGGGTTCAATCCCCAGTACCAAAAAAATGTGTATGTGTTTTAACATATGTAAATAGAGTTTTATATATATACATATATAATCTAGTATTATTATAGTCTATATATTGCTTTGTAGCCTGCTCTTTTCTATGAACTGTCTTTCTTGTTTTGCCAATTAAACCGAGTAGGTAAATTTTTTTTTCTGTACCGGGGATTGAACTCAAGGGCATTCTACCTCCAGGCTATACCCCCAGCCCTATTTTTTATTCTTTATTTTGAAACAGGGTCTCACTAAGTTGCGGAGGGCCTCACTAAGTAGCTGAGGCTAGCTGCGAGCCCGGATCCTCCGGTCTCAGCCTCCCAAGTACTGGGATTACAAGCGTGCGCCACCATGCCCAGCATCAGTAGATAAATTGACAGGAAAAGAAATCCCACTTAAGGAATTTATCCCAAAGAAATAAACAGAGATGCACATAATAATTTTGCACAGACACTAATTTAGATTATTGAAAATCGGAGGTAACAAATGTCTTGATAAATTGATTAAACAAATTATGTGAATGGAATACTTAGGTAGATGTACATATTGGCAAGAAAAGTTGCCCATAATATATCATGGAATGAAAAAGCTGGCTTAGTTTTCCAATGAAAATATGACTATTATTGGCATTAAAACAAACTTAAGAAATTTAAGAACAGTGTGTATTTCAAAATCCCATCATAAATATACACACATGCATATATGTATATAGTATATAACTAATATTTCTATGTGTGTAATAATAGCCTTACTATTAAACATGCTTATTTAGGGGGGGATGTAGATGACCATTTTAATTCTTCACAACGATCATGTAAGAATAAAAAAAAAAAGGTGGAGGTTGGTTGTTGCTGTTTTTAGGGGATTTTCTTTAAATTGCCCTCCGATGGTGCTGGACCTGTTTCTGCCCACCTGGGCAAGTCGCCCTTGCTAATCAAAGTGTTACCTCGGGCCACCAACAGATTGCATCTCCTGGGAAGTTAAACCCCAGATTCTCAAGACCCACCCCTCCCCTGCCGAACCAGCATGTGCACTTTAACAAGATCTGTGGGTGCCTGTGAACACACTAAAGTCTGAGAACCCCTGGGTGAGAAAAGACCCCTTCCCCTCCCCGGACCTGTTTCTTCCTTCCTAAGGACTGTGCCCGAGGGGTCTCTATATGGTTCCTCCCAGTGCAATTTTCTAAACTCATTTCTTGTAGTTTTTTTGCCTGAGTCCCTATAAAAAAGGCAGCTGAAAAGACCAAAGGATGGGTGGCCTGGTTGAACAGCCCCTGCTGCCCACAGCAGGACGCAGGAGGGCACCGAGGCCGCCTCACGCTGCAGGTCAGGAGGGCGTCCAGAGGCTTCCTGGGATTCTCTTGGTGCTGGTTCAGGACGGCGCGAGTCAGTACTAGCGCGGCAGTGGGCGCTGCGAGGTGCCTTGGGGAAGGTGCCGCCTTCCGCAGCGGGAATGCAGGGTGCAGGGTGGCCTCGGGGCGGCAGCAGGCACTCGCTGTGCCCCAGGAAGGCGCTGGGCAGGCCCCGCTGGGTGCAGAGCTGCCTCAGGACGGCAGGTGGCGCTGCGGAGTCGTGGCCCACTCAGGGCTGCCGCACGTCCCAGGAGGCCTGGGGAATACACCTGGGCAGGTAGGGGCGGACCCTGAGGGGGCGAGGCCCTAGGGGGCGGGGCTCAGACCCGCCCCCAAAGCCCTTGGGCGCGCCAACTGGGGATGCTTGTGCTGTGAAGGGAGCAGAAGCGGAGCGTGCCTGGATCGTGCACACGCGAGCCCCCGAGACTTCAGAACAGAGAGGTGAGCCCTGCCTGGTCGAGTTGGGCCAGATCGGGGCGGGAGGAAGGGTTCGGGACCAGAGCCCCGCGGGACGCCGTGGCTTCCCGGACGCCGATCGCGCGGTGGGTCGGTGGCTCTGCCGGCATCAGCCCGTGGCTGCTTCCAGGTGTCCGGGATGCTGGGACACTTTCCCGGGGCGATCGGAGTCCAGCTCGCTGGCGTCTACCCGCGCCGTGGCCCAGTGCTCGCAGCCGGGTGACAGACGTTTCTGAGCTACTCAGAAATGCTGCCGGGGTCTGGGGCCGCCCCTCGCCTCCTCTCTGCGCCCTGCACCTGCTCATCCCCTTTCTGGCCTTGCGAAGCCATGAACTTGACCGCGACGGTTCCCTTTGCCTTCTGGAATGCTTTCTTTGGAGGTGGTTGTTGTTGCAGAAAGAAGCAAACACTTGAAGCGGGCTGGCTGGAGTCTCTCGGGCGGGCGGCTTCGGCCGGAGCTGTCCTGGGACAGACGGGGTTTTGGCCACAAGACAGTGCCGGATGGCTCCGCGCGGGGTGGGCAGAGCCTGCAGGGGCTCCCGGGAGAAGCTCGGGTCCTCTGGCTTTGTCCCAGGCGCAAGCGATTTCTGCACAGCGTGACAGCAGAGTGCGCATCAGAGACATCCCGGGGCCGGGATTCTCCCTTCCTCGTTGTGTGGCAAATACCGCTCTGGACTTGGGGCGAATTTCTCATTCCAACCCCAGCCAGTTCCTGCTTTGTTCCTTGGGGTATGAGGAATAGGCAAGGAGGGGGGGGGCGTGTAGAAGAGAGCTGCTGCCATAAACCAGAGCTCTAGAACTTAAAAAATTCCTTTTAACCCTTTCTACCTTTCCACGTTTGAGTTTCCTCCTTTGTGAAATGGGGATAGTAATGATATCTCATCTGATTTATAGTGAGGATTAAATTAGCTAATGTGGAAAAAGGACTGAGTAGAATGATAGAGTAAGGGATCAATTAATGGTAGCGGTCACCGTGGCTACTGATGCTGTGGCTGTCACGGTTGGAGGAAAGGCAGAGCTAGTAGGTAGAAGTATGGACTCTTAGACTCAAATCTCAGTTCCACCACTTTCTAATGTGACCTTGGGCAAGCTACAAGTAACCTCGCGCTGTCTCAGTTTCGTTTGTATAATGGGGGAAGTTATGATACCTACCTCGGAAGCTGGTTGTGAAAATTAAATGAGGTAATACCTACTAAGTACTTAGAGCCATGAGTGTTGTCGGCTACTAATTTTTCCGCAAGGGCATCATATTGAATCAGACTGTCCCACCTCAGAGTAGCGACGACCTTGCTTTGCTTTGAAGCTGAAATATATTTGCGCCAACATTTGCGGGGGTCCACTGACATTACTGGACCGGTTTGCTGGGGTCAGTCCTGGAAAAAGGGTCGATGGGCAGAAGGACCCCAGGTGTGGACGTGGGTTTTAAAAAACAAACTCTTGCTTTCTTTTTTTTTTTTTTTTTTTGGTTTGGGATTGTCATAAAAGAAAAGGTGGAAATGAGCAATATTTAAAATGATAAAACAATATTCCTCTTGCCCAGAGGCTAATAGTGTAATTTTGAGGGTCAAAGGCAGTTTTCCTCATCCTAGCAAAATCATAGACACCTCTGGAGGGGCTGGAACAGTTGGGCTGCCTTTGGACACCTTAGCTCCACCCCAACACTCTATTTCTTTTGCATTCTAAGTTTGAAACCCACTAGCATGGTAAACTTGAACATCTCCAGATTTATCCCATTTCCCAATTCTGGTCCATATCCCATGGATTCTGGATGGAAAAAAATTATTCCACAGGTCCAGAATCCTGCCTAAAAAAATGAGAGGGCACCCCGAAGTCCTTGTTACAGACGCAGGCCCTCTGAGGGCACGGGGGCCACCCCGTAGGCCCTACTCCAAATCAGTCTCATTTTGCCTACGTTATTATGGAAGGCACGGGGGACGGAGCTTGTATACATCCCTTCCTTCAATGCTAGGGCTCATAAGTCTTGGGAAGTGGTCACCTTTACTCTCCAGTGTTTGGAAATTAAAGAGCTCAAGATCCCTTTTCTTTCTTCCTATCTTTAGTCTGGGTACTGTTCATTTATGGCTTGCTTTGATGGGGGAAGGGGTGGCAACACCCAGCACAATTCTAGGCCCCTCTAAAACATACATCCCGGTGGCTGAGGCTGCAAGATTACAATCCTGTTCCTCCACGAGCTAGCTGTATGCTCTTGTCCAAGTCACTCCACCTCTGAGCTCATTTTCCTCCTCTGTTACATGGAGATAATAATAGTATGCCTAACATGAAATCTATGTAGACTATATGCATATTTATGTAGAGAGGCTATATATATTTATGAGACTGATTAGACTATATATATATATATTATAAACATGAGATGAGCCTAGATAGAGATACATACACTGTATAGAACATCCATTCATTTGTCAAATGAATATTATTTCACGCTGTCAAGTTTCTCTAAATGAGAAGCCATCACATACATTGATGAATGTAGCCACTTGCTTTCCAATATTCTCCTTGGAAGCTGTTATTAAATCAAGGTGCATTCTCTAGATTAATGGGATCTTAAAATCAAGGAAATATGGCACAGTGCCCAGTAAACATTAAGTGGCCAAGGGTTGGCCAACAGGCTACTGTGATAGATCTATCTCAGGTGCTCTGAAGCACTAAGAGTGACTTTAAAAAGAAACGAAACAGAAATCATTCCACTTCCAAGAAAGCCACAGGGCATGGGGCCGGGGGAAGTTGGGCTAGGAACGTGATCTGAGGCAACCGACAGAAAATCCTCTTGGCAGATTTCATCAGTCAGAGACAGCTGGCTGAGCCCTTGCTGTGTGTCCAACACTATGCTCAGCTCCAGGAGGCATACTGAGATAGGAACTGCCCTCAGGAGGGCAGGAGCAGACGCGATAAGTCACGGTTTCAGTACCCCTACCTGATAAGAGAGATGCTGATTGGGCCGCTCCGAGCGCTCCTGCCCCAGGAACCCAGGGGAAAGGTCCCTTCACCAGTCTGGCCAGTCTTCACGGGTTACTCCTCGCCCAGCCCCTCTCCCCCAGGACTAGGCTGCTGTGGTGGCCCAAAACAAATATCCTGGAGAAGGGGCCACGGCCTCGGATTGCAGGCTGTCCAGTGCACAGAGAAAAGGAGGAAGGAGGTCTCTAAGGGCACCATGGGCTGGCCAGCACGTGCAAACTCATCTGCCTTTCTCCCCTGTCCCTCCAGCACGCTGCCCGCCCGCAGAGTCCTATTCGCGCCATGGCCCCCGGAGAGAAAATCAAAGCCAAGATCAAAAAGAACCTGCCTGTGAGAGGCCCCCAGGCTCCCACCATTAAAGACCTGATGCAGTGGTACTGCCTCAACACCAACACCCACGGCTGCCGCCGCATCGTGGTGTCGAGGGGCCGCCTGCGCCGCCTCATCTGGATCGGGCTCACGCTCACCGCAGTGGCCCTCATTATCTGGCAGTGCGCCCTCCTTGTCTTCTCCTTCTACACCGTCTCTGTCTCCATCAAGGTCCACTTCCAGAAGCTGGATTTTCCTGCCGTCACCATCTGCAACATCAATCCCTTCAAGTAAGAGGAGGTAGTGGGGATTTGAGAGTGGGAGACATGTCTCCCCCAGCTGCCAAAGCCCCTCCGGAAAACTGGCAGCCTGGGAGCCAGCACCAGCCTGCAGACATGCTTCCTAGAAATCCGAATCCATTGCCAATGTTGATAAAATGCCCTCTCCCAGGCTCCAAATCTGCACCAAGTTTTTAGTCCATTGGCTACTTCTGGGGAGGGGCTAGCTCAGGGAAGGGGATGGGCTAGCTCAGGGAAGCAGGCCTGGAATGAACTAGCACCCTCCGCCCTCCCCCATACATATGCACATGCCAAACTGAGCTTAGCCATTCCATCAGATTCCCAAACTCACTCTCCCCAAAGTGTGAGCTCAGGCTGACTCAGAAGCGACACCCAGATGACTTCCAGGAGCGTGCCAGCTGCCCTAAACCCTCAACCCTAATAGTTGAGATCACTGGGTTCCAGGCTAGCTCAACTCCTGGTGCTGCACAGAACCTGTTCTAAATGGGTCACCTGAGTCCTCAGGATCATGGAAAACTGGTTGGTGAGGCAGGTCAGAATCCAGCAGAATTTGCCAGTGTGCTGGGGTGGAGGTGGGGAGAAAGGAGGAGCTGGGGGGGGGGAGTATCAAGGTTATCAAAAGAAGCTAACTTGTCCAGAGACATCCATGAACTGTTGGCAAAACTCAAAATCAAAATCAGACCCAAGACTCATTCTCTTCTTCCTAAGTCTTTCTTTCCTTTCTTCCTCCCTCTTTCCCTCATTTCTTCCCTTTCTCTCCCCTCCCCCTTCTTTTCTTCCATGCACTATTTGTTCCATAATCACTAACTTGGCATCTAAAAATTGTCCTGCATAGATTCTGGGGCACAGAACTGAACAACCCAAACCCAGTCTTTGCCCTGGTGGAGCTTACACCATAGGGGAGGAGCGAAATGTTCACAAATAGAGTTACACGACTATAATTAATAATAGTGAACCATTTCATTATATGTATGCATAGGTGTGTTTCATGTATATAGAACGAAGTCATTGAACCTTCCCAATAACCTGAGGAAACGGAGACACAGAAAGGCTAAATGACTTGTCTGAGGTCACACAGCCAGTACTAGGATGGGGAACTCACCTCTGGTAGTTAAGCCCGAATTATACCCCGAATCACTGCCCTACGTTTCCTATGCATAGAGCCAGGAGGAGAGAAGAGAGGGGGAGAGTTAAGGGGGCGGCCAGGACCATTTAGGACCGTGAAAAAACTTGAACTGGTGTCATGCTTGGTGCAGACAACTCGTTTATCATTCTTCTGTGTTCCTGAGGGTTGTCAAGGCAACAGTCATATCCGCTCTCCTCCCCACACTGACTGGAGGACAGCCAATGGGCAGAGGCAGGGTGTGCTGGGCGGAGATGGAGCCTGCCTGGGGGTAGACTCCTGGTTAGCAGCTATTTACCTGTCCTCGCTGCGGCTGGTTTACGGGAGGCACCTGACAGTCACCACTCTAGAAATGCTGGTTGGGGCAAACTCATCAACATACCCTGAGAACAAGCAGATGGTGGTGGCAGAGGTGAAGCCACAGGATGTCACACAAGGGTCACCCTGAGCCTTTCCCTTTTATGGGAGCCAGTAGTTACTTTGGATGGGGCAAGTGGTGGAGGCCTGGTCCTCTTGGCCACAGGGGTGACACTCCTTGAGGGAGGATGACGTGGAGATGTCTCCCCTCTCAGTAACGCTTCCTTCCCACCGTGGCAGGTACAGTGTGGTACATGACCTTCTGGCCGACTTGGAAAAGGAGACCAGAATGGCCTTGAAGTCCCTGTATGGCTTTTCTGAGGTTCAGTCCCGGAAACGCCGGGAGGCAGAGTCCTGGAGTTCAACCTGGGAAGGCACGAAGCCCAAATACCTCAACACGATCCCGCTGCTGATCTTCAACGAGGATGAGAAGGACAAGGCCAGGGACTTCTTCACCGGTCGCAAGAGGAAAGTCAGCGGGAGGATCATTCCGAAGACTTCCAACGTCATGCACGTCCACGAGTCCAAGGAAATGGTGGGGTTCCAACTGGTAAGAGCCCTTTCTTAACAGCTTAGCAGCATGGGATGTGCTGGAGAGAGTGGGCGCAAGGTCTCTCCTCCGTGACCATCAGCTCCTGTGACCCACAGGAAGAATTACACCCAGTTAGGGTGACTTGGAGAAGTAAGAGAAACTGCTTGGGCCATCTTAAGTGTGGGGGGAAATGCCTTAGGAAGACACCAGTAGCTCATGGAGGCCTCTCCAAAGAGAGAAACTAGGAAAGATCTAGGGATCGAGGTGGCAAGAAATGATGGGAAGCCGGGTGTGGTGGTGCATGCCTGTAATTCCAGTACTTGGGAGGCTGAGACAGGAGGATCCCAGGTTCAAGACCAGCCTCAGCAACTTAGTGAGAGTCTCAGCAACTTAGTGAGACCCTGTTTTAAAACAGAAAAATAAAATAGGGCAGGGGGTGTAGCTCAGAGATAGAATGCCTCTGGGTTCAATCCCCAGTACCCCCCCAAAAATTGGGGGGGGAGATTATTTGAGATCTTGCTGCTGGATTAAAGAAACTATTTTCAAGCTTTTTATTAATCCTTTATTAAGATTCACATTCCATCTTGGGACTACCCAGTTGGCCAAGCTTGGGTCACTTGATCACCCCTTGGCTAATAATGAAAGGCAGGGCAGCCTGATGGATAATCTCACCAAACTGTATCCAAAGGGGGAAAGAAAATTCCCCCAAGAAAAAATCAGGGTGCAGACACCAGAAGAAAACAGATAATAAACAGCAAGAGCCCTAATGTTTCCTATAGTACTTCCCTTCATGAGCTTCTGTGGCCCAACTTCTCATCTCCCCTTCTGGTCCCATTGGAGGGGCTTCTGGGAAACAGCCATTCACTGAAAATCAATTTCATTACCTTCCTGGGCAAACTCCGTCACCACCATACCACTCCACGCCCCATCCACCACTGGAAGACAGGCCATGCTTCTGTACCTCATAGCTTTGATTCCTTGCTGTGAGACCTCCTGGCTGTGGTCACAAATCCTGAAAAATAGACCCTCCTCAAAATCATTGAGACTTCAAAGTCTTCCAAGCTGGGCATGGTGATGCACGCTTGTAATCCTAGTACTTGGGAGGCTGAGACAGGAGGATTTCAGGTTCGTGGCCAGCCTCAGCTACTTAGTGAGGCCCTCTGCAACTTAGTGAGACCCGGTTTCAAAATAAAGTATAAAAAATAGGGCCGGAGGTGTAGCTCGGAGGTAAAATGCCCCTGGGTTCAATCCCTGGTACCGTAAAAAATAAAATAAAAATAATAAAATAAAATAAAAATAGGGCTGGTGGTGTCGCTTAGAGGTAGAATGCCCCTGGGTTCAATCCCCAGTTCCAAAATAAATAAATACATAAATGTCTTCCTAGGTCCTTTCATAGGATATTCACAAAACTCTCCTTGATATCAAAGTCAATTCTTTGACATCTGTCCTTTCAGGAGAGTTTCCAAACCCAGGGTGATGAGAACTTCTGGAATATACCACAACTCCCCTATTGTTATATATTTCACACGCGGGTCCTCCCGATGACTATATATGGTTGACTAGGATGGTATTTCAGTCAATGTTTTGTAAGTGGTATAATGGACACAGAATGTCTTGCCCAAGATCCTGCAGAGAAGTAGCGTCAGGGTCTGGGTGACCATCCAGATTTCTAGACTGTTTATGTAATAGGAAATGGCAAGGGTCATGTAGGACTCGGGGCACTGACCAGCCAAACCCTGCATGTCAGGGGACCCTGCAGAAGCTGGTTTGCTTCTCACCCAGTGGCAGGCAGAGTCAGGAGTCATAGGAATAGGACCCGGTGCCCTTTCTCATTCACCCCCGTTTTTGTCCTTGAGGCCTGAGGGTGACCCCCCCCTCAGTCCCCAGAAGTAAGAGGAAGACCATCTCCTTGTCCCAGGTCCCTCTCCTGCTCTTCCAAGTATCCGCCCTCAAATACTCATCCTTCCGATCCTTCCAAAGAGTATGGTAGGTCTGGTGGCTTCAGCCTGGTGTCTCCTTTTGTGCAGTGTTCAAACGACACCTCCGACTGTGCCACTTACACCTTCAGCTCGGGGATCAATGCCATCCAGGAGTGGTACAAGCTGCACTACATGAACATCATGGCACAGGTGCCGCTGGAGAAGAAAATCAACATGAGCTATTCTGCCGAGGAGCTGCTGGTCACCTGCTTCTTTGATGGGATGTCCTGCGATGCCAGGTCAGGAGACAAAGGCTGCTCCTTCAGCCTCTGAGGACCGGCAGCTCTGAGCGCCAGCCCCTGGTGTGCACCTACAGCTCAGCTGTAGGTCTTGGGAACAAAAGGAGCTCGTCTCACTGACTCGGCCCTTTGGAAAACCACTTATACCAGAGCTAGTTCCGGGGTCAGTGAGTAAAGTGTCCATGGCATAGAATCACAGTATCTTTAAAACGCATTAAATTACCACCACGCAGAGTAGCTGATAGTGTGCATATAGTTTTGCAAATGACTATGATGCATACCAGTCATTGTGAACTACCACTCATTCTGAGAAAGGAAGGAAGAAAAGGAGGGAGGAGGGGAAGAAGAAAGATCTATGTACACGTGTGTGCACCTCTAGACCTTTCTGCTTTTGAGATAACACTCAGGTCCCTGGTGGTGACTGGGCAGTGGGTGAGACAGTCTGTGGGCATCCTGCTTGTCTGCAGGGTTAACTTTGTTCTTTTAAAATGCCAAGCCTTCCTCACCTTTCGATGTGTTACTAGACATTAGGTCCCTGCAAAAACAGAGCGATTGGAATGGTGTCTCCTGGGGGCTGGGTTCTAAAGTCACATAAGGGCACCTATGATGACATTACTTCTCTAAGGGTTATGTCCTAGGCCTGGGAATTTGAATGGAAAAAAATTAGGTGTTGGCTGAGAAATTCAAGAACAGAGGAATCAGGGGCAGACATGTAGCACAAGGAATATTAAGTCAGAATAGCAACAGTGGCTAGAACGTTAAGGGAGAAAAGAGAAACCATAGTTGAATTCTGTGTCCATGTGAGTGAACCTCTTACATGGCATTTTGTCATTTTCTTGGAGAAAAAATGGTGAATCATGTCCATCATCCATTGTCGCCAGGGAGAGTTGGCCCCATTCACACTGCCCTTCCAGGCTTCGGCTGGGACGCCCAAGGGGAGCTCCCAGCCCTTCCTGACCCACTTTCTTCACCTGCAGGAACTTCACGCTTTTCCACCATCCAATGTATGGGAATTGCTACACGTTCAACAACAAAGAAAACGAGACCACCCTCAGCACCTCCATGGGGGGCAGCGAGTATGGTAAGGAGACCCCAAGAATGAGCATGGTGGCAGCAGGATTAATGGGGACGCTTGAGCTTCCAGAAATGCCCTTGACCCCAAACCAGAGACACTACTTTCCCTTTCCGGTGTTTCTATCAGTGTCCACGTTGGTGCCTTTCTTCAATACGACCGTCTGTTTTCCTTTTTGATTTCTCTTCTTTACCCTTGAGAGAGCCGCAGGGACGTCGCCGGGCTCCCTGCTGCTCAGCAACCACTCTGGTTTAAGCTGGTGGGGTGAGTAACGCTGGGCAGGTGGCTTCTAAATGGAGCTCAACTACAGACTTGCTGAATAGGAGATTAAGGAGCGAGACACACCTTTATCTTAGTTGAGATGACAGATCCTGGAGCCAAAACCCAGCTCTGCCTCTCACTGTCTGATCTGGGGCAGGTGGCTGCCTTTCATCTATAAAGTGAGAATAATAACAGTATTTCCCATAAAGGTGACTGAGAGGACTTAAGGGTGCAGAGCACTTAGAATAAAACCTGGTGCCCGCTCTATTCATCTGTTCCGGCTACCTTAACAAAATACCATAGACTGGGTGGCTGAAACAACAGACATCTCCTTCTCACAATTCTGGGGGCCACGAAGCCCAAGACCAAAGTGCTGACAAATTTGGTTTCTGGTGAGACTTCTCCCCTGGGGTTGCTGTCTTTTCTCTGCGTCCTCATGTGGCCTTTCCTCTGTTGCAAGTGGAGAGAGTACTATGATGTATGTATGTCTCTCTCTCTCTCTCTCTCCTTATAAGGGCACCAAGCCTTTCATATTAGAGCCACACCCTTTAAGACCTCATTTAACCTTAATTAAGTCCTATCTCCAAATACCATTACATTGGGGTTAAGACTTGAACATATGAGTTTCAAGGGGGACATAGTTCAGTCATACACACACTATGCACACAATAAATGCTGGTTGTTGTCATTACTACTATTATTACCATTGCTAGTATCGCTACTAGTCAAGTACCATTGCTGCTACTGCTGCTATTACCACCTATAGTACCATTACTTCTGACACTACTATACTACTCCTACTTTTGTAGGGCAGGTAGGACCTCCTACAGATTGGCCTGGCTTACCCACAAAAGGAATTCTTGGAAGGCTCTATGTAACTTGAACATGATTTGATATATAGATATGCTCCACCAGGAAAGACCAGGCCCTGTCATAGAGGAAATGCACATTTGGAATCCAGGCCTTTGTCACTGTGTAGTCTGTGTTCTTACCAAGACTGCAAGAAACTATCATTCAGAGTGCATACTTGAGCGGGAAGAAACTGTCTGGGAACAGAGTAAAGAGATGCAGAGTTTCGGCTCTGCTGCGTAGGGGCTGTGTGACCTCCAGCAAATCACTGTCTCCCCTCTGGTTTTTGGTTCCCTTGTTTACAAATGAAAGAGGTCAGTATCACTCTTAAGTTATCTTCGTTCAACAATGGATACACAGACTGGTCCTTCACCCATTCCTTTACTGAGTATCTGCTGCGTGCTAGATCCTCTTGCAGGTGCTAAGGAGGCAGCAGTGAACCAGACAGATGAGAGGAGTGAGCAAGAACAGAGACGAGGGGAGATGTCAGACCAGTGACCAGATACACCATCACTGGCTCATTTCTTCCCTGGGTGCTGTCCCTGAGGGTCTAAGCAGTCACAGCACTTCAGATCCCTTTGAATGCTCAGCAGAACTTCTCATCTCAAAGGATGGCATGGATTTGCATGTCTTAGGCAGAGCGACAGTCCCTGTATACTTAGAAACAACTTATGCTTAGCAAGAATTCTGACAGTGATACTGCATTTGAACCCTATGCTGAGCTAAGCCCTGGGGCACAGCCATCAGCAAGCCAGGCACAACTCCTACCCTCCTGGAGCTTCCAGTCTAGCCCGCATTTATCCTTCACTTGCTGGAAGTGCTGGGTCTTGGATTTGAGCCTCCCAAAGCACCGGGAGGGGTCGGCTCCGCCCAGGGGATGTTTTCCTAGCCTTTGACCACAACAGGCTGCCTTCTCCATCCAGGGCTGCAAGTCATCTTATACATAGACGAAGAGGAATACAACCCCTTTCTTGTGTCCTCCACTGGAGCTAAGGTGCTCGTGCACCGGCAAGATGAATTTCCCTTCATCGAAGACGTGGGAACAGAGATCGAGACGGCCATGTCCACGTCCATGGGGATGCACCTGGTAAGAGAACATTCTGATTTCTTTAGGCTTGGAGTGGAAGAGACATATTTTTTTTCAAGGATAGTCAATGGCTTATGGAAAGGATGCTTGTTTTAAGGGGAGCGTGGGGCTGTGTTTTCCAGTGGTTATTCAATGGTCATTCCCAGTTACATAAAGGTTGTCTTGGATACTGTGTATGGATGATCAAGGTCAGGATGTCATTTGGGGGAAAGAATTTAAGGAGTCTTCTTTGTTCCATAAAAAGGCACTAGCATTTAGGGAACCTGTGATAGAAGCAAGGCATCAGACAGTAATACAAATAGAGAAGATTAGCATCTTTATGAGATTCCTAGAAGCCTATGGGGGCATGTAAACAGCGATTTAAAGGCTAATGCGAAGTCATCAGTCAATTTAGGTCTATTGAGTCCACTGCATTCGCATGATTTCACCTCCTTTACCAAGATCCCCTTCTTCGGCCAAGTCTTTGACCTCTGACCTCATTGCGTACTGAGATTCCTCAGACATCAATAGAAGCACAGCTGGGCTGCAGACTCCAACCAACATGATTTATTATTCAACCTTTAGTCTTTACTCTGTCAAGAGAAAAGTGGTGTCTATTTCAATTTTACTTTGTACTCCTTCTCAGTAGCACCCTTCTTTTCTCTCTCTCTCTCTCTTTCCTCTCTCTTTCTTTCTTTTTGTGGTATTGGGAATTGAATCCAAGGTATTCTACCTCTGAGCAACACTTCCAGCCCTTTTTGTTTTTTATTTTGAAACAGGGTCTCAGCTGGGCATGGTGGTGTACACCTGTAATCCCAGTACTTGGGAAGCTGAGACAGGAGGATTGTAGGTTCGAGGACAGCCTCAGCAATGTAGTGAGACTCTCAGCAACCTAGCAAGACCCTTCTTCAAAACAAAAAAATGAAAAGGGCTGGGGGTGCAGCTCAGAGGTAGAACACCCCTGACTTCAATCCCCAGTACCAAAAAAAAAAAAAAAAAGAAAGAAGAAAAAAGAAACAGGGTCTCACTAAATTGCTGTTGCTGAGGTTCTCAGTAAGTTGCTGAGGCTGGCTTCAAACCTGCAATCCTCCTGTCTCAGTCTCCCAACTACTGGGATTACAGGAGTGTGCCACCATGCCTGGTTCTTGCTGGCATTTTTCACCTGTTTGAAAAAAACAGTCTCTTTGCAGACCATCCAATCATGCCTTTATTTGTATCCAAACTTAATGTCCCACATTAAACTAACTTTCTTTCTTTCTTTCTTTCTTTCTTTCTTTCTTTCTTTCTTCTCTTTCTTTCTTTCATTTTTTGGTACTGGGGATTGAACCCAGAGGCCCAACCCGATTTTATTTCTTATTTGGAAACAGGGTCTCACTAAATTGCAAGGGCCTCACTAAGTTGCTGAGGCTGGCTTCGAACCTGCGAGCCTCCTGTCTCAGCCTCCCAAGTACTGGGATTATGAGCATGCACCACCACGCCTGGCTCCACATGAAGCTTCCTAGGCTTCATCCCTCTCAACGTTTCCTCCAGAGCAGTGGTTTCCAAACTTGACTGATCATCAGGCTCAGATCTACTAACCCAGAAGAGCTAGGAGATGAGCCCATGGTTCCAGATTTTCACCGAATTCCAGTGCTTAGTGCTGGAGGTGGCAAAGTGAGGATCCTTAGCTTTAGAAACTTAAGCAATTCTGAATTAGAGGACAGACAAATTGTGTCTTCTCAGATAAAAGCAAGGCTCGAATGATGCAAAAGTTCTACCCAACACAGTGGCAAATAACCTTTGAATTGGGTTATAAAGTGATATGGTGGGTATTTGGACTTGGATATGCATCTATCATTTATCCATTCAATAATTATTTTCTGAGTGCCCTAGACACTGGGGACCCATCAGGGTGCAAGACACTGTCCTTGTCCTGATGGAACGTACAGTCCAGCAGAAAGGATCAATAATAGGCAATTGTACAAATTATCAATTATAATCTCCATAAGTGCTATGAAGAAGAAATACAGGCTGAATGAGAGCGTACCATGAGTGTCATGGTCTGTCTTCCATTGATATAGCAAAATACCTGAAGCCAGGTAGTTATAAAGAATAGAAGTTTATTTAGCTCATGGTCAGGAGGCTGGGAAGTCCACGAGCATGGTATAGCATCTGGCGAGGGCCTTCTTGCATGGCGTGGGGCATCCCATAGTGAGATAGATCAAGAATGCTAGTTTGGGCCTCACTTCCTCTTCTTCTAAAGCCACTAATGCCATCATGGCCCCACCATGACGACCTCATCTAATCCTAATTACCTCCCAAAGGCCCCACCTCCAAATATTATTAACATATGAATTTGGGGATTAAATATCCAATACAAGGATTTGGGGAGGGGGGACACATTAAAAAAAACCACAGATATGGGGATGCTGACCCAATGCTTTTTTGTTGTTGTTTTGATCCAACACTTCTCATACAGTTTTATCTGCACCCTGATGAAGGACCCGGGCTCTGCAGCACATCCTTCTCTTATTCTTTAACCCTCTCCCAGCCTTCTGCCTCTCGTAGCGTCTGCAAACCTGGCTGAGACTTACTGGACCTTGCAAATGTACAAGAACGAATGCATTCTGCTCTCTGATTCTCTCCTCTGAGCTTGGAAAATACCCACCACATTGTTAAGCAAATATTCTCTTTACCAATACTGGGTAAACAAACATGGGTGAATTTTCTGCTACACCTAATTTGAGATTTGGAAAATCAAAGCCACAGAGCAGGATCAGTCAGATCTAGATCTGATTTATGAGCATGGAGAGCAACAACAACAAGGCAGGGATTACTAAGGGGTCAGCAGGGGGTCACTAAGAATAAGTCCAAACAAACTCGACTTCCTTCCTTTTCTTATTTTCTACTCTTATTTATCTATTTGTTTTTGATAGGCGTGTTAGGCTGTTAGATTTAGTCAGTAAGGCAGTCGGTTAACAAACCTTCCTTATTCCATTGAGGGACTGTGTGTTCAAAGCACTGAGTATTCAAAGATGAACACAGCAGATCTCCTTCCTTCAAAGATCATGACTTTAAGAGGGAGAGACAATAATCAACCCTTGCAATATACTTCCTGTCTCTATGGAAACTAAGACTTTGTCTTGTACCTATGCTCAGTTCTTATAGCATAGTATAGCCTCATTAGTATTGGATGGATGGATGGATGGATGGATGGATGGATGGACACATAGACGCCCAGGCAGAAGTTATTAGAGAAGGCTTCCCAAATGATGAATTTCGGAAGGACAAGTGCCAGGCAAATACTGTCAGGAAGGGCTAGCCCAGACAAAGGGCATAACAATTACAAGAGGGTCAGAAAAAGGATATAGTAAAATTACATCCTTAATCCATGTAGTAAAACTTTTTAAAAAATCTCTTTGGTTGCAGTATAATTGATACACTGGAGGTAGCACATTTACAGTAATTCTAGAAAGAAATGATGAGGATCTTTGCCAGGGCAATGGCTGTGGAGATGAGCAGAAGGAATAGATTTTAGAGATGTTACAGTGTGGGAGCAGCAGGGCTTGACAACTGGTCTTAGCAAGAACAGTCAGGGGAAGTTAGATGGATATGTAGGTCCTGACTTGGGCTGTGGGGTAGATGAGCATCAGGCTTAGAACCAGGGAATACAAGAGGAGGGGTATGTTTGAGGAAGAAGATGACCATTTCGGTTCAGGTCATACCCATTTACCCTTTGGGAAAATGAGGTGAAAATAAAATTTCCAATAAGTAGATGCTATAAACCTGGAATTCAGGAGAAAATATGGGAGGTAATTCTAGACTCGGAAATAAATGCCATCGCCCAAGACCTAAACATACCAATGTGTAGGAGCTGAGCAGAAAGAAAAGAGAGAGACCGAGGCAGAGAACTGGAAGCAGAAGCCCAAAGGAGTTGGTGTCAGATAAATCAAGGCAGGTGTGGCCACTAGTACCCAATGCAGCTGAGAGGTCAGGCACCATCACGGGCAAAAGGTGTTCTCGGGTTTAGCAACCAGGAGGCCACTGGTGTTCTTTGTCAGAGCAGTTTTCAGTGGAAGGAGTGGAACAGAAACCAAAGTACAATGGGCCGATGGTGAATGGGAGATGAGGAAGTGAACGAGGGTGGACCATCCACCCCAGGGCGTGGGGGCCAAGTCTTGGAGAAGAGGGAGACTCCACGGGCATGGCAAACCCTAAGGCACATTTTTATCTCGCACACAACTTCTTTTCACCAGTATATGTATCACAGGGATTAAAAGTTCAGGGGGCTGAGATTCAAACCCCAGCTTTGTACTTTGGTTATGTAATCTCTGTCTTAATTACCTCACCCATAAAATGAGGATGGTAATAACAAGAGTGCTCCTTCGTGACTGATGAGAATTTAATGAGTTGATGCAGGTGAAGCACTGAGGGAGGTGTGGCAAACATTCGAAAAATACTGGCTATTATTATACCTTTTTTAAAGAAAAGGATGTGAAAGGAAGGAAAAATAAGCTTGGAGGGAAAAGGGGTTATGGGAGTTTTTTTTCTTTCTTCTTCTTCTTTTTTTTTTTTTTTTTCAGTGCTGGGGATCAAACCCAGGGTCTTACACATGTTGGGCAAGCGCTCTACTACTGAGCTACATTCCCAGCTCTTGGTCTTTTTTTAATCTTTCTTTTATGAGTCATATATATGATATATATGTTATATATGATGTATAAATTATATATGTTGTTTATATTATAGTATTACTGCCTTGAGCAGGTTGTCTTCTCTCTCTATGTCTCATTTTCCTCTTCTGTAAAGTAGGCCTGTCACTGAGGTTAATTGAATTGATACCTGTAAGATGTTTATCATAAGCACATTGAAAGTGCTCAATCATGATAAATAGCTATTGTTGTTCTCAGAAAACTGAAGCTCAGGCAGGTCAAATAATTCTATAAAAGGCAGCACAGTCGGCATCTGAACTCAGACTGATCGGGATGCCCAACCTGTATTTCTGACTCCGTAGCTAAACTGCCAGGCACCACTGTTTATTTAGGGGCAATGGACCATTAACTATAACGTTGACTATAACCTGGTTCCTCCAGAAGGAGCCCTTTAGAATCCAGCCGCCTAGGCGCATGCTCGGGGGAGACGGTCGGGATGGGCCTGTGGTCAGGCCCTTGGGGCAGCCTGGAGACCCAAAGCAGCTGAAGTCTTCTCCATAGAGTCCCTCCCAGGCCTGCATGGGTCCAGGAAGGGGACCATCCATCTGATCCCTCCGCAGCCCCGCCATCACTGCTGGCCCCTTCATGGCAGAAACGACAGCATTGTTTCAAGAAACAAAGGCAGATCATGGACCCCAAGCAGGGCCGGACTTGGGCTCCTGCTACTGGGAGCAGCCCAGGGCACCATTTTGGTCTGTTGACTGGGGTCAGTAGACATTTCAGTCACACCTTCAGGGGCTGGAGGGAGTGGGGTGTCCTTTTTGCTGTGGGGAGGGTCTTTCACTCAAAGGAAGTCTTGCCTAGAAGGGTACTCAGTGGAGACAAATGCAGGCCTGCTCTAAGGACTCCTGTGCAATTATCCCTGCCCCTTCCTGTCCCCAGGATTCTCAGAAGGAAGCAGGTAGGACCTGGTTTGATAAAACTGGGTCCTTTGTCCCACACATATTTACACATGCATACATATATATATGTGCACACAGACCCTCTTACCCACCAAGACATCCCTGTACATGCACACAAGCTCTCTTACATATATATACGTGTATGCACAGATACACAAACATGCACATCTACACACTTAATTTGTGTATATTCGCATGCACACATTCATACTCTTGTTTTTTATGCCCCTAGGGGTCAGGACAGAAGCCCAAATACCATAAGCTAGCAGTTAAGGAAAACAAAAGGTTGGGGTGGAGGTGGAGGGCACACTGTCAAAATCCATCCAGCGGAGTCTTCGAGGAGTTAAAGACTTCTATCCCACCCAGAAAAGCCTCCCTTCTCCATTTGCCCTACCCCTGGCCACTTCTGAAGGCAGCCGGGACCCCTGAGAGCTCCCTAAACTCCCTTGTAGAGTAAAATACCGGTGAGTCCTCAGAAAGCATGCAAGGCTGAACGATTTTTCACAGTCGTTTTCCTGGAAGTGGCCCCAGAGCTGGTTCTCAAGGTTAAGGAAGTCTCAGCCACCTTTGCACATGGCTTGCCTATGCAAAGTATACAGATTCTCTTACCTGGATGCCAGGCGTTGTACTTTCCTGCCGCAGGCAGATAGAGCCTGTAGCCAACTCTAGGCTCTATGGACAGCTTGTCAGGACCCAGGGGCCCCAAGGTACTCCTGCCCAGGGAGCCTGCTGCTTGGAGCAGCTCAGAGGGTGGCATGGACTTGAGGTACCCTCAGGGGAAGCCCCTGCTCTGCATCTCTGCTCCTCAGTCCCCAGCCCAGCCCTGGCACACTCTAGAAGTTTTAAATGGGTTTGCTACCCAGCTATTAGGCCTATTTATTCTGTACCTACCTGGAAAGGTGCTCACTCTTTATCATTAGTGAGAAGTGCAGGTTGCAGGGCAAGGTGAATGAATGTGTGTGCCTGTCTGTCTGAGGAGAGCGGGTACCCAGGGGAAGGAGAGAAGCCGGCCAGCTACTTTCCCCTTTGCTTCTGTTTGTTATTTAAACGTTTCAAAATGAGCACTCTCAATTGCCCTTGAGGCACTTGCAGTTAATTGAGGGAGACTAATGGGTCAGCAGATGAATTACAACACAAACACAAAGAGATTATAGCCACTCCAGATGTCTACAGTTTCTACCCCAGTCAAACCTCTTCATTCCCTGTTTTACCTAATTATCATTTTCTTCAGAGAGTAAAGAATTTTCTTTCCTCCTACAAATCGGCCATTCCTTTCTCCTTTATCCCTACTCCCTCTCCTCTCCTTTCTAAAAAGAAAAAATTTTATGCACACGCGTCGGTGCACATACTTTTGCACACTCACAGGCTGAGCCCTCGCTATGAGCTGGTCACATTTTATGTTCAATTTTGTGTGTGTGCATGTGTGTAGGGGGATTCTGTCTCTGAGCTATGCCCCCAGCCCCATTTTATTTTGAAAAAAGGTCTCACTAAATTGCTGAGGGTCTTGCTAAGTTGCTGAGGCTGTCCTCAAAACTGTAATCCTCCCGTCTCAGCCTCCCAAGTACTGGGATTACAGGCGTGTGCCACACATCTAGCTATCATGTTTGATTTTTGTTTCCCCCTCTCCTGTTTTGTTTTGTGTTTTTTGTTTGTTTGTTTGTTTGTTTTCCATATTCGGCTTGCCTGAATTGTTTATTTGCTGTGAAAAATATTACACAAGAGTCAAACTTAGTGAACCACAACAAAATGTAATTGAGTAAGGTGTTTGAACCTTAAGTCATGGTGCTTTTACCTCTTCTGATGATCAGGGAGTCTTTCTACCTCTGCTGGGCGTTCCTTGGCTCTGTCTCAGAAAGGCCACTCGTCCCATGTCAACACCCAGGGCCAGATGGCAAGGAAATGGCTCCTTCAGAGGGTCTGGAATCGCAGGCAGCTCTCCATCCCTGCTCACCTTTTTAATCCTTCCTGCTTCCCTCCCAGCGGATTCACGCAGGACTTAGGACCCTCCAGAGAGCCAAAGCCTGACCTCTCAGCGGGTGTGATTTGCCCTCAATCTCCCTGTCTAACCTCGTATCCAGTGATTTCTCTCTTTGACTACGTTCCAGCCATACTGCCCCTCCTGCCTCAAGTCCTTCCTGCTTCCTCTGCTCAGTCCTCTTCGCCCTCCTTGACAAGACCGTTCCTTTCTTTTTTTTTTTTTCAGTATCAGGGATTGAACCCGGGGGCATTCTACCTCCGAGCTACACCCCCAGCCCTATTTTTTATACTTTATTTTGAAACCGGGTCTCACGAAGTTGCAGAGGGCCTCACTAAGTAGCTGAGGCTGGCCGAGAACCCGGATCCTCCAGTCTCCGCCTCCCAAGTACTGGGATTACAAGCATGCGCCATCACGCCCCGGCAAGGCCGTTCCTTTCTTGCCGCCAAAGAGCTCCCTTTCTCAGGGATACTTTCCCTCATTGCTCCGTGGGAAAGACTGCCCCCACTCCAGCCCCGCAGCCCCTGCCCAGTTTCATTTATCACTATCCCAAATTATCTCATTTATTTATTTGCTTATTAACCATCCCTAACAGTTCTGGGATCTATGCTCCACGAGATCAGGGAACTTGTCTATCTTGCTCATTGTGGATTGCGCGGTGTCTACAAGGGCCGCAGGCACCGAGTAGCTGCTCAACACAGTTTTGTTAGAGGAATGACTGATGACTGTTTAGCTCCCCATATCTCCTAGCGGTTCTGGTCTGGGTCCTGGGGAGAGGACAGGGCTGAATGTGTGTTGCTGTGATTACAGACAGAGTCCTTCAAGCTGAGCGAACCTTACAGCCAGTGCACGGAGGACGGGAGTGACGTGCCAGTCAAAAACATCTACAACGCCACCTACTCCCTCCAGGTAAGGCTCGGTGGGGACACCCAGCCCTGGGTTGTGGCCTGGACCCAGGAGACAAAGTTACATCTAGGTTGGGGTGTGGCTGGGACCAGGAACTGCAGCGAGGATCCCTGGGGTTCATCCAAAGAGCTCAAGAGCAAATGATGCCGGCTGGTTCCAGTCCTCTTCGGTCCGTCTGAAACCAGAGCTTAATTGAATCACTGAGGTTTGTGTAGAACACAATGTACAGCCAAGGCAGGCCCACTCCCTAGACGCGCCTTGGCGAGTGAGGGACAGGAGGGACGCTGTCAGGGGAAGACAGAGGCGGAGGGGTCAGGAGTGTGGCTTCCAGGCCCGCCGTGTCCCTCGGTCACTGGTGACTCGTTGTGTCCCCCTCAATAATCACAGGAAAAGGTTAGATCAAATTAGGGGGCTGCTAATTGGCAGGTCCTGGGCCCCTTCTGGTTTTTCTAGCCTGGATGATATTTGAAAATCCGGGGGCCAAGTGTGGTGGCACACGCCTGTAATCCCACTACTTGGGGGCCTGGGACAGGAGGATCGCAGGTTCAAAGCCAACCTCAGCAACTTAGTGAGGCCCTCAGCAACTCAGCAAGACCCTGTTTCCAAATAAAAAATACAATAGGGCTAGGGGTATAGCTCGGAGGTAGAATGCCCATGGATTCTATCCCTAGCACCACAAAAGAAAAGAAAAGAAAAGAAAAGAAGACAAGAAAATCTGGGATTTTCACAAGGAAATCCAGATTCCCAGCTTCTCCTAAAAAATAGGGCAATCAGGCAGCATGGAGCCCACATTCCTGCAGAATAAACAGTGGGTGCGCTGCCCATCAAAGGGGCCCTGTGTTCTCTGGTCCCCACAGTTCTCATCCCAGCAGAATAAAAGGGCCAGAAGCCCTCAGCACGGGGTCTTCCAGCTTCAATCAGAACTGAGCTGAGAGGTGGTAGAGACACTGAGTAAAAACGGATGGTGCCGGGCGTGGTGGCGCACGCTTGTAATCCCAGTACTTTGGGAGGCAGAGACCGGAGGATCCAGGTTCGCAGCCAGCCTCAGCTCTCAATCTCTCTCTCTCTCTCTCTCTCTCTCTCTCTCTCTCTCCCCCCTGTCTCTTTCTCTCCCTCTACTTAGTGAAGCCCTCCGCAACTTCGTGAGACCTGGTTTCAAAATAAAGGATAAA
>PVJS01008517.1:0-52871 GCA_004027185.1 Glis glis
AGAGAGAGAGAGAGAGAGAGAGAGAGAGAGAGAGAGAGAGAGCTGAGGCTGGCCATGAACCCGGATCCTCCGGTCTCCGCCTCCCAAAGTTCTGGGATTACAAGCGTGCGCCACCACGCCTGGCAGCATCGTCTCTTTCTAAGTTACAGCCTAGTCTTGGACACAGATCTTTCTACTCATTCTTCCACAATTCTGATGCATCTACATCTCTGCCTCTATCACTATATTAATAAAATAGATTAACCTGCAGAATGGATTACATCGCTATGTGCACAGAGATCTGCTCTCCTACACACATCTAAGATTAGATTAAATTTAGATGGAGAATATCAGAAAATACAGGGTTCCAACCATTGTTTTCCTCTTGCAAAGTCTAAGGGCCTTAGAGGCTCAGAATAAATTGTAGTCATTTACATACCCCCAAACTTAGTCAGACTTCGTAATGAAATGTGGAAGCAGTAGAAAGTAGTCCTAATGAATAAAGGAGAATAGAAGTTAATGGAGAAAAGAGAAAAAAATCAAGACTCTCAGAGACATGGAGTTTTCATAGACACTAGCTACCTGACTTTTAAAACATTATTCATTGTTTAAGTCGTATATTTGTGCCTTATGCAAAGTAACGGTTGGTTGGCTTTTTAACAAACATATTTTTTAGTAAGCCTGCAATAGCTGCATATATTTTGTCTGCTTTCAGTGCAGGCCAAAATCACACTTCCTTCAAACCCAAGATCAAACAAAGTGCACAAACACATGAAAACGGTTCTTTATCTCTGAACCCTCTGAGCTTAGTTAAGGCACGCTGCTTTAGGATTCACTCACACACACTGTTGACATTACAAGCAACCTCAGCCAGGCATGGTGGTGGACGCCTGACATCCCGGTACTTGGGGAGGCTGAGACAGGAGGATTGCAGGCTCAAAGCCAGTCTCATCAACTTAGTGAGGCTCTCAGCAACTTAATGAGACCCTGTTTCCAAATAAAGGATAAAATAGGGCTGGAATTGTAGCTCAGAGGTAGAATGCCCCTGGGTTCAATCCCCAGTACTAAAAAAACAAAACAAAAAAACAAAAAAGAAGCAACCCGCACACGCTTGTAATCCCAGTACTTTGGGAGGCGGAGACTGGAGGATCCGGGTTCGCGGCCAGCCTCAGATCTCTCTCTCTCTCTCTATTTAGTGAGGCCCTCCGCAACTTCGTGAGACCCAGTTTCAAAATAAAGTATAAAAATAGGGCCGGGGGTGTAGCGGGGAGGTAGAACGCCCCTGGGTTCAATCCCCAGTACTGCAAAAAAAAAAAAAAAAAAAGCAACCCCACATCATCCTTTCACATTGGTTCAAAATTTTTCTTTTACTTCAAGTTTCATATACCTTTGTTTCTAAAGAGATTTAGGAATGAGTTTTTACCCACATTTTACCAAGTGTTTTCTTTCTGTATTCATCCTAAAATTCTATAACCAACTCTGTCTTCCTCTATTAGTCCACTCTGCCACAAACTCATATTATCAGTCTGGCCCAGATGATCACTATATTAATAAAATATTAATAAATATCAAGTACTTTATTAATATAACACTAACCACCATATTAATAAAATATTAGTCACTACATTAATAAAAATATTAATAAAATAGAATGGGTTTTATGTGGGGTTTCTTCCTATTATTCAGTGCCTTTTTTGTACTTTTAACGTTTAGGAATGAGTGGAATCACTGGAAAAATAAATTAACCAGATATATCGATTTCTTAATATGAAACTTTGACCAAATTAGAGCAGATCAATTTTTGCAGTTGTTTCTATTAAAGTTATGTTTGTTTCCAATTTTAATTCAGTGGCCGAAAAATGGTAGAGAGGAGAGATTGCAGTAGGTGTGAGAATTCATTCATTCACTAGAAAAACAGTCACTGACTGTCAGCTGTGTCAGGTCCTATTCCTAAATATGCTAACAGGAACACAGAATTTCTGCTGGGGGTGGGGAGCTCCAGACCCACTGTAGTGATTGAGAGCATGGGCTCTGTAGTTACAGAGATGATTTTGAATCCTGTATCTCCCAATTAAGAACTAGTTAAGTTATTTAGACAATCTCTTTAAGTCTCAGTTTCTTAAATTGTCCCCTAACAATGAGGACACTTAATTCAAAAGGATGTTTTCAGGAATAATTGAATGAAAAATTATTATCACAGTTCCCAAGACACATTACATATTAGGAATAGAAATAATTTAAATTCCTCTGGTAAAAGTTGATCATAGCATAAACAAATAATGAGTAGAGCTATTTAGATAAAGCTATGATTTTTTTTTTGTTGTTGTGTGTGTACTGGGGATTGAATTCAGGTGCACACCCTGAGCTATACCTCTGAGCTATACCCCCAGCCCTATCTTATTTTTTAATTTTGAAACAGGGTCTCACTGAGTTGCAGAGGGCCTCACTAAGTTGCTGAGGCTGGCCTTGAACCTGCAATCCTCCTGTCTCAGCCTTCCAAGTGCTGGGATCACAAGCGTGAGCCACCATGCTTGACCAAGCTATGATATTTTGGGGGCATTGAGTGTGGCTATCTGGATTCGGCAGTTGTGATGTGGGTCTAGTTGAGGTGGAGAGCCATAAAGCAGGCTTTCAAGGAGCAGTGACTCCTATTCTAAATCTGAGTAACATGTAAAAGTATCTATCCTCTGTTTAGAAGAGGAAGGAACATCCCAGGCAGGCAGGATGATGAGAGTTAAGACATTGTAGTGATATGCAGCATGGTGTGTGTGTGTGTGTGTGTGTGTGTGTGTGTGTGTGTAGAGAACTCAGGCCAGTTTCTACTGTCAGAGCAGAGCATTGGCAGCAGAAGGTCGACACAGATGTTTGCTAACAAGATAGATAATGCCAGACTTCGGAAGAGTTTGTCTTGCTTGCCACGATAAGGTCTTTGCATTTCACTCTGTCATTAATAGAGTGCCACAGCCAGTGTGCGCAGCGGGTGGGTTGTGCAGAGGAACTCACTGGCCACAGAGGGGTTCCTTAGCAGGCAGTTGCAGTGACAAAAGCAAAAAGCGAAGAGGAACTCATGCCAGGTGACAACTCAAGGGTGACTGCGTGGTGACAGGGGTGATGAAATGTAAAGGTGTTCGTGCTGAACAATGGCTCTGTTTAAGAGTGGAGATGGGCCTCACGCTTCCCCAGCCTAACTCCGTTGTGCTTTCTGTGCACCAGGGCTGGGGTTCCGCAGCTGGGAGGAAGGTGGTAGACCCGAGACTTGGATGAGTGTGTGGAGGGCAAAAAAATGGGATTAGTTTTCTGAAACATGGGTGCAATGGCTGGACCAGGTTGTGCCATTGCAGCCAAAACCTCCCCATGGAAACAGAGCATTTGCAAACAACGGGGTCTTCTTGTACCTGAGGAGAGAAGTTGGAAGGAACTACAGCTGATGGCCAGAAAGCTGACTATCCACAGCTGTAGAGTCGGTGCATTGATTCAGCACCAGGAATGGATGGGAAGGAAAGAGCAAGAAGAAAACTGAAAGATGGGGAATTACTGAGGGACCGTGTCATGCGTAACACCACCTGGACTCGGGTTTATGAAAGAACGGAATGAAAATCCCCTCATCACTCTGGACAGGAATTAGCTGCGAGAATGATCACGCTCCATTCCATGAGCAAATCTCCATATTGCTTTTTCATTTTTAAAAATGACTGCATTCAAATGTCCTTGTCAAAAACATTTTATATGCAACTATTGCAAAGTGTTGGTTTAACTAGGGTCATCCCTTTGGTTAGTAAATACATGTTTGTGTTAATTTTTAAAAAAAGTATGAAGATGGCGAGTTCCAGTTTTAGTTTGTAGTGCTCAAATAAACTCAGAATTTTTTTTGGGGGGGTGCGAATGGAGACATCCATCAAATATTTGGAAATAGAACTTAAAGATTTAGAGTGGGTCTCATGCTTGCCATGTAGGTGGGGGTCCCAGTGTGTATGAGACAGCTGAGTTCATGAGAATCAAGGAGAATATTCAGGAAGATTTTCAATCATGGTGATGTGCCAGCGGAATCCTGGGATATAACAGGGCTCAGAAATCAGAAGAGAGTCTGCACAGAGGGAAGAAAAGGGTTCTCTGAGTGTGCTGATGAGAACTGAAGACTACTGTGTTATGAAGACCATAGAGTAAAGAAATTTAAAAAGCAGGAGTTATCACAAGGATCAAAGGCACCAAGAGTTTTGGTAAAATAATGATTAAAAGCCTTTTTTTTGCATTTGGCAATTCAAATATTAATGAAGATCTTATTGAAGCTGTTTCTCTAAGTGAACAGGGATTAGATATCTAATCGTAATGGGTTAAGATTTAAGCAGGAAAACAAGTGTACAATCATGTTAATGGATTTATGGAGGCATAATTGACATACAATGAAGTGTACCTGTTTAAATTGCATAATTTGATAAGTTCTGATGAGGGCCATGCCATTATAACCATGATTAAGATAATGAACAGACCCATGTCCTCAAAAGTTTCCTCCTGGTGCTTTGTAACTGTTAGGGGTTTGATTTAGAATGCACCCCTAGAACTCACAGAAGCAAGGCAGCCATGTTGGAGGTGGGGCTTGGTTGCTGAGGTGGGGTCCCTGGGGGTGTGGCCTTGGGGATCATGTGTGGTCCTTTGCCCCCTGCCCTCTCTCTCTTTCTTGCTCTTCCAGGATTATCTTTATGTTAAGACTTACATGCACATGCACACAATCTGTAGTTGGTGGGTGCTAAAATTTACACACATGTGCACACAATCTGTAGTTGGTGGGTGCTAAGATTTACACGCACCTGCACACAATCTGTAGTTGGTGGGCTGGATGTGTGGCAGGAGATTGTGCATAATGGCTGAGCAGAACTCACTCAAAGCAGGGACTGACATTCACTGATGGTGTGGAGAATGAGGTTGGACTGGTGAGTGTACAGAAAGTAATAAAGAATAGGGATATTTGGGAAAGTCAGTAAGAAAAGCTGGAGGAAAAATCAAGTGATGTTTCTAGATTGTTCAGCTGAGTTTTAACACCATAAGACTTGGGTCTCAGCTGAGTTTTAACACCATAAGACTTGGGGGCAGATATCTGCAGCAACCCTCAGCTTTCCGGGTGTGGGAGCGAAGTTAAGATCATAATATGGAACATTCTGGGCCTGGATGGCAGGAGCCTAAGGGCAAAAGGAATCAGGGCAGCTGGTGGGAAGGGAGACTAGATGCTCCACTTTGAAACAGGTGGGCGGGAATGGAGAGAGGCAGAGGAGAAGGGGGGCACTTTGGGAGACGGTGATATGATTAGTTCTTCCACTACCCTTCAGCCTTCAACTTGGCTTTGTAGAGGAGTTACCCAATAAACCCAATCTTTTGCTACTGTTACTGCTCTTTGCTATTGTTACCACTTTTTACTATTGTTACTACTTTTTGCAACTGTTACTACTTTTGCTACTGTCACTACTTTTTTGCTACTTTTACTACTCTTTGCTACTGTTACTACTCCCTGCTACTGTTACTACCCTTTGCTATTGCTACTACTCTTTGCTACTGTAACTACTTTTTGCTACTGTTACTGCTTTTTTGCTATTGTTACTACACTTGCTACTGCTACTACTTTTGCTACTGTTCTTGCTAATTATTGGTGAACCAATATTGGTTTATCCCCAATTATTGAACAGGTACTATAAGGCCCATTTGTACAATATACTAATGATTCAAAGGATCCCTACACTGATAGATATTCAGCACCAACAGCATTCTCAGCACTAGAACTTAAGCTTTTACAAACTCCTGAAGTCTTCTACATCCTCAAAACATTCTTATTGCATCAATATTTCATGATTAGAAACTCCCACCTTCCTTAAAATGGTTCTTCTTCCTTTTTTTTTTTTTGGTAGTACTAGGAATTGAACACAGAAGCATTCTACCTCCAGATTATAGCCCCAGCTCTTTTTAAATTTCTTGTTTTGAAACAGGGTCTTGCTTGGTTGCTGAGAGTCTCACTAAGTTGATGGAACCTGCGATCCTCCTGTGTCAGCCTCCCAACTACTGGGATTACAGGTGTGCGCCATGATACCTGGCTCTTAAAATGCTTTTTGACCACCATTCCCCCTACCATCGAATACTGCCCAATTATCTATTTCTTTGGAGGACAATTTCTCCGCTTTATATTTCCTTCACCTCAGTAAAACAAGGCACCTGTTTTGACAAGAAAATATTTAAAGGTATCAGTTGGGTGCCCTACAAGTTGGCAGCTGTGTGCCATTCTGTCCCATATTTCCTCCCTGTTCCTTCCGACATCAAGCTCCTTCTCGGTGAGTACCATTGCCTCTCCTTTTTAGTAGTTCACTTAACTATTCCCAATATTATTCAGCCCTGGGAGACGAAAGGATGTTTAATTGCTCCATTAACCCACATCTTTTGTGCCTGCAAGAAACAGGGCTTCTCGCCAGCTATCCTTACCACTCCAGTCCTTTATTAATGGACCTATAAAACATACTCCAAAGTGTCTTCACACTCCAATAGAAATCACAGCTGACAGTTATATGGGGTTCTCTGTTGTGATATTCAAAGCAGGTTTTTTTTTTGCCATCAAACTTACTGAATTTGCAGATAGCCAAGTAAGAATCAAGCAAAAAAAGGTAATGAATCCTGAAACACAAAATTCTAAGAGAGTGGCTAACAGGGAAGCAGGAAGAGGCCTCTGCCTTCTTTACTGCTATAAAGCAATGGTGTCTGCCCTGCGGGAAATAGTGGTGTCTGCCATCATCCAGAGAAACAAGGGTCAGAAACATTTAAAACATGTGCTCTGAAGGGGGCAGTGATGGGTTTGGAAAAGAGAAGGAAAGAACAGAAAGCTCAAGGATGAATTTGTGATGTGAAAGGAAATAACAGAGATACAGGGAGTGGATATCTTTGTTGTGCACTGTATTCTATCCCAATAGGACCCTCTGTACTGTGGGGCAGCTCGGATGGACGGCAGGAGCAAAACATAATTCCTGAGTTCGCCCAGCGGGGACAGGATGTAATGCTGAACTTTTGAGAGTCACAAAGTCTGAAGATTCAGAGAACATACATACAATCCTCTTTTTTTTTTCCAGTTTCACTTGACAGTTAATTTTGATCCTTATATTTCTCTGGTAAGGATAATGAATTTTTGCTTGAGTCTTATAGTTAGACATAGTATAGGAATTCAGATGCACAAAAATATGCTTTATAATTAATGGGGGACGCCTACCTCCCATATTTGATATGTGAAAGAGCAATGATTGAAAGGTGTCACAGAAGAGAGAGAGATGTTCCTACTTTACCCTGCAAATAGATGAAAAATATAAGAAAACATCAAATTCAAATTATATTATTCTCCCTTAAACATTGATGGGATAAAGCAATAAGTACATAATTTCATGCTTTATGCTGAAATTAGCCTAAGTTAAACTTTATTACTGAGTAGAAAGCAAATTTATGAGTTATGAGTTTATAAATTGAAAGAGAAGACTCTGGAACAATTTTATGTTTGTGGTTAGGGACTTTGAGCCGCATGGCCACACAGCTGCCCCCAAATACAAACCAATTCTCTTCTATCTTAGGGGAGAATTCGGTGGATACATTTGAGCTTTACTACTATAAAAGAAAAGGTGGTAAAAGTGTCCTTAGAGGACTCCAACAGCAGCTTGGAATTGTTAAATTGTTGATAAATCCAGTTAATACTATTTGAAAGATAAATTATAAGAAAAATGGAGAATGAACCATTTCATTGGAACAAAGTAATTCTTTCCACATAATGGCTTCTAATAAGGCTTGTTTAATCACCTGCCATGAACAGGAATTTCCTCTCAGCACTTTCTACAGTAAGAACAAAGGAACTCTTTTACTTTCTCCTTGGAATACCTCTGTCAGAGCCTGTCCTGGGTCTTGTTGAATTGGTGACCAGTTATGGGGGCTGGGGTGCAGGGAAGCCATTCCACCTTGGAGGTCCACTCCCACCATTGTCCCCCCCATCTCCCCTCTCTTGTCTTAAAACTTTGTCATTGTCAGGGGACAATACAGTCAGAGGAATGGTGTGAGAAAGTCACTTGTATTCATGGGGTTACCTAACTTGGCTCCACAATAAAGGGGGAAGAAGCTGGGGCTAGTGTGAGATTTCTGGGCTTGTCTTTCTTGGTTAATTTCCTGTTAGCAGGGTTTACTTTGTTATATTCTTTAGAAGCGGAAAGAACCTGCTATTTACATGAATTAAATATGAGGTATAGTTAAAGCCATGAGCTATTGAGGCCTTAGGAACTATCCAAGCCAGGTACAGGTCTGGCTGGGGTGCTGGTAGGAAGCTATTACTCTGGACATGGAGAAGAAAATTCATGGAAAGGGACAGGGAAAACTCCATGTCCAATTGATCACCTGGAAACACGTCCATTCGATGGTTTTGTCTAAAATACACCTGTCTCTTTATCATTTCATGAAATTATAAAGACCTTTAGACAACCATTGGTGTTCAACTCCTTCATGTTAATAAATTGGAAAACTGAGTTTTGTGTGTGTGTGTGTGTGTGTGTGTGAGAGAGAGAGAGAGAGAGAGAGAGAGAGAGAGAGAGAGAGAATTCTCTATGGTCTCGTTACCAGGTAGTACAAAATCTGGGGCTAAAATACACAATATTTTTCTTTTTGTTGTTGTTTTGCGGTAGTAGAGATTGAACCCAGGGGCATTTTACCTCTGAGGTACACACTTAATCCTATATATTTTTTTTTATTTCAAGACAGGGTCTCACTAAACTGCTGAGAGCCTCACTAAATTGCTCAGGTTGACCTGTGATCCTCCTGTCTCAGCCTGCCAAGTACTGGGATTACAGGCATGTGCCACCATGCCTGGCTTGGTTTTTATTTTAGTGTTCTTCCTTGATGTATCACTGATAAATCTTTCTTCCAAAATATGCATAATCAATATCAAGAGATTAAAAAAAACTAGCCAAGTAATTTTAAGTTATTTTTATTCTTTAAAACAGAGAGACAGAAATGCCTGAAAATGATGTGAGCTGATAGAGACAGGTAAATAGTAGAGACACAGGTTTAGTAGAGATTCTATTTTGATTCTCCCAAAGCCAGAACATGAGATAAATACATGGGTCTAGGTAGTTTATTCAGGATGATATTTCAAGGAGCACAGTGTGTGTGGGGGCATTAATCAAAGAAGGAAGAGGAGCCAGGTATGTGTTTAACGATGCAAAAACCTCCGCGAACAAGTGGGGACCAGTCCTCCCAGAGTTCTGGAGAACTGAGTAGAACATTCCTTAGCATTGTCTTCTTAGAAGACAGAATTGCTTGGGCATTTTTCATGACTCCTGTCTCACACTGGTGGTAGTTTGCCAGCTCCAAGGCCTCCAGTGACTAAGGGGAGGGTCTTGAAGCTGCAAAGCAGAGGGACTCGTGATGTTGAGCTGTGAATATGGAATTTACCACCACCCTTGAGCCGAAACCAGCCAGCCCCAGGAAAGTGTGCACAGTGGACCATAGCCATGGCTCAAGACTAGATAGTTTTATGAGTTCTTCATCAAGCAATAATTCTTATGAAATTGGAATTGGATCTCTTCTAGGGCTCTTTGGAAGTAGATTTGTGAGTTCCTTGTAAACTAGACCATTAGGCATATATATTATTCATTGAGAAGAAGCAGAACTCCAGGAAGAAGATAGAATCAATATCGATGAAAACAATGCTTCTTTGAATTTATGTCTGTTTTCCTCGTCTCTTAATACTTCTTCGTGCACTATCTTGTTTTGTCCCTCCAATCTTTCACTCTTCTAGGGATATTCTGGCCTCCTTTTTGGTTCCATTTGTGTTATATAATTCACTCTTTAAATGCCCTTTTAGCTGATGTAGTAGTGCACACCTGTAATACCAGAACTTGGAAGGCTGAGACATGGATGGCAGGTTTGAGGACAGTTTCAGCAACTTAGTGAGACCCTGTCTCAAAACTTCTCTTTTTTGTTCCCCCCAGGAGACAATCAAACTTCTAGATCTTCAATGTACAAGTAAGATACTATTCATTCTCTACTACTCTGCTTAATATTTACAATAAAGTTAATACCCAATATGGATATATCAATGCAGAACAGTTAAATGTTATTAATTTGAAATTTCTTTTTTATATACTTTTATTGGTGCATTGTAGTGTTACATCCTAACACAGCACTTGGTGAGATTTCCCCCAGTTCCCTCTGCAATCCCTCCCTTCCCTATATAGATATTGAGATTGGCGTTGGTAATTTCACATATGTACATAATGTCAATGGAATTCTTTCCTTCACTGATTCTTCCTCCCCATCTCCCCCCTCCCTAAAACCCCTCCATCGCTCCCCTGGGGTATCCCCTCCATTATCTAAAGCCCCTCTTATATCCAGATTACCCCCTAGCTTCCACATATGAGAAAAAACATGTGATCCTTCACTTTCTGGGACTAGCTCTGAAAGGCAATGTTTTTAAGAATCTTGATTGTTAAAAAGGATTTCATTGTTACAGTTGAACTTTTCTGTTATAATCGAACAGTTGCTGGTAGAAGATGGCAACTTAGAAATGTCCCTGCCCCCTCCTGGAAGCAAAAACCTTGACTTCATCTGTTGTGACATTAGGAGATATCTATAATGCTCAACTGTCATGAAGGAAGATTAACAAATTACTTAACAAGGTAGAGAAAGATCAACTAGGCCTACAAAGGTACTCTCTGTAGGCATACTCTCTGTTCTTTGAATTGAGGTGCTTGGTGATGTCATGGTGGACTTATGTTCCTGCAGCTAACTGGGTCCTCTTCCTCGTTACCCTTCTGTTCTGCACAGCTTCTCTAAGAGGCGCTTGGATCTGTGACAGGATGCTCATGGTCTTGGCAAAGCAGAACCATGTTCTTCCTTCTTCCTAGCCCATCACTACTCCAGTCTTCTCCATCCCAACATACCATTAAATAACACCTCGACCCTCTGTCCCCTCATGATGCAAAGGGGGATAATGGGGAACCATCTTATGAATTAATTAATTTTTTCTGTAGCTCAACTTTCAAAGTAAATTCTGAAACTACTCTCTTGCCATCTTTATACTACTCTGGTGGGAGCCACTATCACTAATCTTTTTTTTTTTTTGTACTGAGGATTGAACCCAGGGGCATTCTACCTCCAAGTTACATCCCAAGCCCTACTTATTTGTTTATTTGCTTATTTATTTTGAAACAGGGTCTTGCTAAGTTGATGAGGCTGGTCTCGAATCTGCAAACCTCCTGCCTCAGTCTCCTAAGCACTAGGATTATAGGTGTGCGCCACCATGCCTGCCTGTACTATCACTAATCTTATACTTGGTTCTTTCTTATTCTTGTCCTTTCTCTACAAATAAACAATATGGTATCATTAAAGAGTAAATCATATTAGACCACTTCCTTAGGATCTTCTAAATATTTTTCATTCCACTTAAAACAAAAAAAACAGACTGAAATTTCTGACCTGGACATACAAGGAATTTTTTTTCTTTTTCTTTTTCTTTTTTTCTCTTTTGATTTATTTATTTATTTATTTATTTATTTGCAGTACTGGGGATTGAACCCAGGGGCGTTCTACCTCTGCATTACACCCCGGCCCTATTTTTTATACTTTATTTTGAAACCGGGTCTCACGAAGTTGCGGAGGGCCTCACTAAGTAGAGAGAGAGAGAGACAGGGAGAGAGAGAGAGAGAGAGAGAGAGAGCTGAGGCTGGCCGTGAACCCAGATCCTCCGGTCTCTGCCTCCCAAAGTACTGGGATTACAAGCGTGTGCCACCACGCCTGGCTGGAATTTGTTTTCTTTTGAGGTACTGGGGAATTGAACCCATGGGCCTTCTCCTCTGAGCTACACCCCAGCACCCCTTTTTTATTTTGGAAAAGGCTCTTGCTAGGTTGCTAAAGGTTTCACTAAGTTACTGAGGCTGATCTCAAACCTGCAATCCTCCTGTCTCAGCCTCCTAAGTACTGGGAGTACAAGTGTGTACCACCATGCCCAGCTACAAGGCTCCTAATTAACGCTGTCCATAAAAATATGTGGGTCACATATGTAATTTAAAATATTCTAGTAACTACTTTAGAAAAAGTAAGACAAGTGGATTAATGGTAAAATAATCTAGTCCAATGTGTCAAAATTATCATTTCAATATATAACAATATGGAAATTACTGAGACAGTCATATATATATATATATATATATACACCAGATCTTCAAAATTTAGCATCTGTTTTTGTTTCACACCTAAAATGCATCTCAATTGAGACTAGCTTGATTTCAAGTGCTCTGTAGCTACACATGACTAGTGGCTCCCATATTAGCACGGTTCCATGAGCCTTAACCCTAATTATTTCTCCCATCTAAGCCATCAGTGTCCTTATCTTTGATCATATTCCAGATCAACTGACCTTCTTTCTAGTCCTCAAATATTCCCGGTTTATTGCCTTCTTAGGCATTTCCCGGAGCTAGTTATTCATGTCTAGGTTTTGATTCTTAAGAACGTCTCAGGATAAGCTCTTTCTTATCATTCAGGCAACCAGCTGAGAGGCTGCATTCTTGGAAAGGTCTTCCCTGACCATCCAATCCAATAGCACTCTTTCCGCAGGACATGTTAGTCCCATTCGTCATGTTTGACATTTTCATAATGCGTTTCATTCCTCTCTCTCTCGTACACCGCTCTAATGCTATCCTGACAACAGGGGCCTTATATAACTTGTTCTCAGTGCTAAGAGCAGTCCCGGGCACACTTGCTGAATGGGAGAGATGAATGAATAAATGAAGGGATAGTTATAAAAATGCTAGTAGTGGTCATAAAAAGAATGGAACTTATTGCATTTTTTAAGTTTGCTGTAACAAACACACATTACTTTTGACATTTAAAAAGAATAATCATAAAAAAGTTTTACGATAGAGTAACAAAAAATATTGTAAGCTGGGAGTGGTGGCACACACCCGTAATTCCGGTACTTGGGAGGCTGAGATAAGAGGATCGCAGGTTCGAGGAATGCCTCAGCAAGTAGCGAGACTCTCATCAACCTAGTGAGACTGTTTAAAAAAAACAGGGCTGGGGTGTAGCTTGAAGGTAGAATGCCTCTGTTCAATCCCTAGTATCACAATATATACTAATATATATATATATATATATATATATATATATATATATATAAATATATATATATATATATATATATAACCGCTGGACACCAAACAATGTGGATAATCAGTGGTATACTCACAATAGAGCATCACCTTTCTAATGAATGAAGTTAATTCTCTCTAAGTAAAAGATTTAGTTGCTTTTCAATATGCATTTTAACCATTGATTCTTAGATGACCAAGGGTACAGTTTCTCAGAGTTGGCAATGCATGAGTATTGCTTACTATTTAACTCTGTTCTTCTTGACATTTAGGGTAGAACCAAATGATAGCATTGTGCATATATACTTTGCAAGTAAATCTCTTTAGGAGGCATGTTGAAAATGTTTGAGGGGTATAAACAGCCCTTTGCCTTAACCCTAACTGTAACACAGCATGATTACAAGTATTTGATTTCTTCAGACAGAAAGCTATCATTTCCCAATCTCAATCTTGAAGAGTCCTGAAAGCATACATTCTTACTATGGTACCTAGAACCCTGCATTTCTAAAAATACATCCCTGCTGGGCAGGGGAGGCTGAGACTGGAGGATCACAACTTAGTGAGACTTCGCAACCTAGTGAGACCCTGTTTCAAAACAAAAAATAAATTAAAAAAAAGAGGCTGGGGATGTAGCTCCAAGGCAGAATGTTCCTGGGTTCAATCCCCAGTAACACACACACATACACACACACACACACACATACACACACACATACACATTTTTTTTCCAGAAGATTCTACTTCCCTTAGTTGTGCAACACTGGCTAAAGTCAAGACTTATTCCCTTCTACAATGCAAGGGGAAAGAAAGAACTGTGAGCTACTAACTCAGCCCACCGTAGACTGGGAAAGAAAGAGAACTGGGAGCCACTACCTCAGCCCACCGTGGACTGTGAGCCACTAATAATGTAAAGGCTTATATTTTCATACCTTTTCCATTGGTAGCCTGCTGAAAGCCGAATTTAAGAAGAAAACAGTAGAGATGTTTGTAGAGTCCAAGAGCTACCTGGAGAAAGAGCCTAGAATCAGGGAGCACACTAAACTGCCACGTTCCAGAGAGAATAAAAGACGGGCATGGTCAGTCTGCAAGGAGATGAAACGGCACTAAAGAAAAGTAGTGCCCACTGCCCGATTTGGCCAAAATGTGTCATCATCGCATGGGGGGTGTGGTGGTCTTATATACAAACAGATATAGAGTCAGATTCAAAGAAGAATGAAGAACAATCTCAGGACTTTGGAGCAGAGATGCAGGAGTAGCGTAGTCCCTAGACCCCTGTTAGATGCTCGTCTGGAAGATTTACATAGCCAAGGAGTGGAAAGATGAATTAATTGTTTGGCAGGAAACTCGAGAAGCCTATCAGCGGTGAGAAACGAGGCCTGAATCAGGGCTCTTAAGGACTCTGAATCACCTGGCTATCAGCCGAAAGCAGAGGCCAGAAACTCCCATCTTTCCGTTCCCCCTCGGCTTTTAGGTTTAGTGAACCGGTTTATACATCCTAAGGATGAATCATCTTTCTAAATGACCTTGCTAAATCATATGCCGTTAATAATAAAGATTTTAGTGCTGTGCCTGTGTGGGTTGGAGATTACCACTGCCTGACCACTTCCTCAGTAAAACTTGAAATTGTCAACAGACCACAGATAAAAGTGAATTCTTCACTGCCCTTAGCTGCAGAGGGGAGAAGCTGATAAATTCACATCATAAGGAGACTCTACTCCATCTTGTAGACTATTGGAGTCCTCACTGGACCAGGAGAGTTCAGACTTCCATCCGTCCCTCCTGTATTGTTACTTTCATCCTATGCGTCTTTGTGGGCCACTGTAATGATAGAAATAGTGTGAACACCTTGTTAATAAGAAAATAAATGTAACATCAGGAAAAGAGAATTGGTAGGGGGAAATACAGGTTTGTGTGGCCCCAAAGAGAATGCACAGGCCAAACCAAGGCACATAAACAGTATCTTCACATTTGTACCAGAATAAAAAACAGTCTCTTAGCCAGGCATGGTGGCACATGCCTATAATCTTCATACTTGGGAGGCTGAGACAGGAGGATTGCTGGTTCCAGGCCAGTCTCAGCAACTTAGGCCCACAGCAACTTAGATCTTGTTTTGAAAGTAAAAAATCAAATAGGGCTGGGGGTGTATCTCAGAGGTAGAACACCCCTGGTTCAATCCTCAGTACTGCAAAGAAAAAAATTCTCTTTTTCCATATCATAGAGAAATAAAAGTATTAGAACATGGTCTGTTACCTACCTGAATGTTCTGGTTAGGTAAAAAAAGTATTAGCCCTGTTTAAAAAAATAATTGATGGTCATAAATTTACCCCTTCAAACCAAGAATTTCGATTAAATATATCAATTGGCAATTATTTAATTTTATATTTATCAGAATGCATGCTGCATTAACTTAATGAAGGTAAAAAAAACCCACTTTTATGCCATTTCCTGTCTAAGGAACATTTTAGTCCGGCTTTTAAAAGCCTTTTAAATGCAGAAAAAAATGTAAAGTTTTTTCCACTTAGCTATTGTACGAATGTCCATGTAGAGTTTTAGTAGAAAGTATAAACATTTCTTAATCTTAGGAAGGGAGTATATGAGGTTATAAGCCAGTAAAGCTGGCTTCAGGAAATAAAAGAATAGATGAAAAGACAAAATTCTAACATTTTGTCATAGAACAAAACGTTAACTGTAGTTTTTTCCCAGAGAAGTTTACTTTTTGAGGCACCCCCAAATTAATTTGATCTGAATTTTATTATATTTATTGCAAATTTTACAGAAAATAATGCATACCAATGTGAAAAGATTTAAGATTATAGAGACAAAGAAAAAAATAATCCTCTACCTCATCAACTCTACATGACTACATAATATTCCATTTCTTGCTATAGCATTTGTTTGACAAAATCCATAGCGTTGGATATTTCCCCCCAACTTTACACTTTTATAATCAATGCTATGCCGAAAGCTTTTGTTCAGGTATTGCTCAGCATTCTTCTGAGTATCCATAAATGTTTTACCACATTCTGGTGCCATTAGGAATGGTAATTCTACCAGATAACGTTTCCTCTCCAACTTACTCAATGGCCAAGTCAATAAATAAACACATACCAACTTGTACAGTAGTATGTAGTTTGTTTGTTTGTTTACTTAATGGTGCTGGGAATTGAACCCAGGAACATGCTACCTCCGAGCTACACCCTCAGCCCTATTTTATGTTTGCTTTTTAATTGGGAAACAGGGTCTCATTAAGTTGCTGAGAGTCTTGTTAAGTTACTGAGGCTGGCTTCAAACCTGTGATCTTCCTATCTCAACCTCCCAAGTACTGGGATTACCCAGCTCTATATAGTTATTTAATTGATAGTAAAAGTGAACATTTTTCATCGATTTACTGCCTATTTGTATTACTTAGCTATTAATTTATCAGATCCGTTTTTATTGTTTTTTAAAATACTGGTGATATCTGTCCATCTCTTCGACTTCAGATGCGTTGAGCTGAACTAATTGTACACATCATCACTACAGAGCAGTCTTACCTTTGGTCTCCCCAAAGAGCAATGCTATTTTTCCCTTTATTTTTGTTTATATCTACATATATATATATATATCTTTATTCCATTATTCTCATTCAGTTTCCCATTTCCTCCAACACAGAGAACCATTCTAAAGTACTGAATGTCTACATTGTGTTTGTATGTATACATATGTTGTTCTTTTGCACACACATGCAATTAGCTTACATACATTTTAAGTATGTTATGGGACTCAGTCTATCGTATAATATTCTCATTTACCACCATGCTTTTTAGAAGACTAACCCCATATTGCATACTGTATAGCTAGCTGATTGCTTATGAGTTTCGGAAAATAAACTGTGTTGGATATTCACCACATTTTTCATGTCTAGTCTCCTAGCAATGGGCACCCAGATTAACTAATAATCCACAAGTGCAAAAAAATATTGTAATCTTGCTGGGCGAGGTGGCGCGTGCCTGTAATCCCAGTACTTGGGAGGCTAAGGAGGATCACAGGTTCATGGCCAGCCTCAGCAACTTAGCAAGGCCCTCCCCAACTTAGTGAGATGCTGTCTCAAAATTAAAAAAAAAAAGGCTGGGGATGTAGCTCAGGGAGAGAATGTCCCTGGGTTAAATCCCCAGTAACACACACACACACACACACACACACACACACACACACACACAATCTTTGATAGAGTATATATAGAAGTGAATGTAATTGCTGTGTTTTCAGGTAGGCTTATATATTGTTGATTGAGCACTTGCTACAAATATGGCAAACACTTTCCTTATTGCTGTAGTCAGCTTTTCTTGGCTGTGATAATAACCAGAGAAAAGCAACTCAAAGGAGGATTTACTTGGCCCCCAGTCGCAGAGGTCTCGATCCATGGTCTACTGGCTCCACTGCTGTGGGCGTCATGGTGGGAGGGTGTGGGGGAGCAGAGCCCCTCACCTCCCGGTGGCCAGGATGCAGGGAGAGATAGAGCTAGGAAGAGGGTGGGGATAAGAAGTTCCCTTCCTGGACATGACCCTGATGACCTACTTCCTCCCACTAGACCCCCTCATAGTGTTCCCACCACCTCCCAGTAATGTCATCAGCTCCAAATCCTTCAACGGATTAATCCACTAAGTTGAGTCCTCACGACCCAACTACCTCCCCAAATCCCCATCAGTGAACATCACTGCATTGGGGATGAAGCTTCTGACATATGAATTTTTGGAGGGACCATTCAGACACAATTTATTATGTGGGTTATATACATATGTATGTATGTATGCATGTGTATATTGTAGAGTCAGATCTATGAATTTGTTCATACTTCTTTCCAACCTTGGCATCACTTAAGATCATCCCAGTCGTCTAAACATATATCATATGTCCATATGATTCATTTGATTAACTTTATTACTGGCATCAATTTGGAATTTATTTTGCTAAAAATAAGAAGCATAAATTTCACTTAATCGTTTTCACGTGTTCCATTTATTTACCCGATTCACTGAACAGACATTTGTCACTGCGCAGAATTGAAATGACCAGCTCATTTTATGTTCGATTCTACTTGAGTCTCCTCTGGCCTTGCTATTTACTTTCGTCGATCATTTTATTCTCATGCATATCCAATACTTTTCAATAAATATGGAATTACAACATAGTTTGTTATCTGGCTGACCAGGGTAACTTTTTCTTTATTGTTTTCAAATGTAGAAATTATAAGGTATAGAAATAATAGGTGCTTCTTCTTTTAAAAAATGAAAATACAAGCTGGCAGGGTGGTGCGTGGTGGTGCACGCCTATAATCCCAGTACTTGGGAGGCTGAGACAGGAGGATTGCAGGTTTGAGAACAGTCTCAGCAGCTTAACAAGACTCCCAGGAACTTAGCAAGACCCTCTTTCAAAAACAAAAACAAAAATAAAAATAAAAATAAAAAGGGCTGGACATATAGCCCAGATGTAGAATGCCCCTGGGTTCAGTCCCCAGTACCAAATAATAATAATAATAATAATAATAATAATAATAAATAATAATAATAATACAATATATAGGAAGAAAATAATACTCTGTGCTTTCTTTTCATAATTTCTTCCTTCTCATAGGCTGCCAATTGTTAACATTTTCTTTTCTACCCTTCGATGGCGGCCCTGGGAGACATGCTTCAGTGTGGCTAGAAACCAACTCTGTCCTCTGTTCCTCTTCCTCCTTATACGTATCCAGGTGGTAAGAGCCAGTACCCAGTGTGGGACATTTATCGTCTTTCTATCTTTTCCCAAGTGCCAATTGGACACAGGAAACAAAAATGGGGAAAGGTCAGGCTGAAAGCCAAGGCCACTGCAAAACATGATTGACTGGTTCTATCTACATCGGTACAACATTAACCATGAGTAGGAACTGAGACGCTGCACACCCCACTCTGGAGAGAATGGGGAGGATGTTCCGTGGGCAGCCACGAGAAGCTGACGATGTCCAGGCTGCAGACCCAGGAAGAATACAATGGATGCTTACATATGTTATAGCCATAAACGCAATTTCTCCTCACCCCTCC
The DNA here is from genome assembly GCA_004027185.1 of Glis glis. Lineage (NCBI taxonomy): Eukaryota > Metazoa > Chordata > Mammalia > Rodentia > Gliridae > Glis > Glis glis. Next base: position 19,181 of record PVJS01008517.1, read on the forward strand.
CTCTCTCTCTCTTTCACTTTCAGCCCATATTTCTTTTTTTTTTTTTTGAAATTATAAAACACAAATTTATTCAGATAATATTTTTGGTGAGTACTTTCTTTTTTATGTGCTTTTATTGGTGCATTATAGTCTCACATCATAATGAAAATCTTGTTGATAGTAACGTACATGCACACAGCCCCTGGTGCCCCCTAACTCCCCATTTCCCCCCTTCCCAATACAGAGTACTGATATTGACATTGGTATATTCTCATATGTACACTTAGTCGATGGTAGTAATTCCATTAATGAACCTCACTCTTCCCCTTCCCCTTCCCTTAGACCACCTCCCTGCTTCCTCTAAGACTTCTCCTCCATTATCCGGAGTCCCTCTGGTATCCCAATTACTCCCTAGCTTGCACATATTAGAGAAAACATACGACCCTTCACTCTCTGTGATTGGTTGATCTCGCTTAACATAATGATCTCCAGGTCCTTCCATTCTCTTGCAAAAGACCAAATTTTGTCCTTCCTTATTGCTTAAAGTTCTGTTCTAGAAACACATTCATTATAACCACTCAAGGTGTTTTAAAAAAAATCAAGAGCCTTTGTGAAGGGGGCGAAAGGGGTCAGGAACTATCACTTTTGTTGTGGTCTACAGATAATTATTACGCTTACAGAAACCTGAACTGCGTTGCTGTCTGGCTTCCCACTTGGCATTTTTCACATCTTTACCAAAGGCTTCTCAGAGTGCCTGACATATTTGTGAGAGAATGTTTTCCTCCAGGTGGGTTGGGTTTTTATAACTTTAACCTGCTACTTCCTGCTTTTTGTTATTTTTATGGGGTTTTCTATTTCTGCCACTGCATGCTAGGTCTTTCCTTAGCTTCTCCGGTTTGGGAAACAAAAGTGCTGGTGGAGGGATTTCCTGAAGTCACAGTGACATGGAACATTTCTTTTCTTTATTCTTGCCCTCAACTCAAAACAAAATAAGCGATTACATTATTTTATTGATTTTGCAAAATTCTTTGGCTAGGATTTAGATATTCCTCCCCCCAAAGCTATTCATATCTCCGACTGCATGGGAAGCGTGGGAAATCGTTATGTAAACACGGTGTCAGGAGACAACTCAACCAACACCCTATTTTTAACATTCTAAGTCATCAAAGGACAAGATGGAGATCTTATCTGTATTATCTTTGAACACTGCAGGGTGGTTGTCATATAATTTATTGGCAATAGTAGCTGTAGCATCTGATAAGATACGTGCATCTCATACTGGGAAAGTCCGGGTGGCAATTTATACTGCCTAAAACATTAAGCACATTTTATTTTTGTTTTTATTTATTTTTCTTTCTTAAAAATATACATTTATCAGTGCATTGTAGTCTCACATTATAACGTAGTTCAGAATGATAGGGACATAACATGCACACAGCACTTGGTGAGCTTGCCCCTAAACATATTTTATTTTTAATGGTATTTTGCTTGATGTTTTAGATGATTCTACTACAACTACATAAATACTACTCCATAAATTCTTTTTAAATTTTTTCTTCTTCTTCTTCTTCTTTTTTTTTTTTGTAGTACTATAGGTGGAACCCAGAGACCTTCTACCTCCAGGCTACATCCCTAGCCCTATATTACTTTTTATTTGGAGACAGGGTCTCCCTAAGTTGCTGAGAGCCTCACTAAGTTGCTGAGGTTGACTTCGAACCTGCGATCCTCCTGTCTCAGCCTCCCAAGTACTGGGATTACAGGCATGCACCACCAAACCCAGAATAAATTATTATTATTATTGTTATTATTATTATTATTATTGGCACAGGGGATTGAACCCAGGGGCAGTCTACCTCTGAGCTACATCTCCACCTGTATTTTTTTATTTTTATTTTGAAACAGGGTCTTGCTAGGTTGATAAAAGTCTCACTATTTGCTGAGGCTGTCCTCAAACCTGCGATCCTCCTGTCTCAGCCTCCCAAGTACTGGGATAAGAAGCATGCGCCACTATGCCCAGCTTAAATTCTTTTTTCATACAGAGAACCTTTAAGTTCTCAAGAATTCAATCCCAGTGTTCTGGAAACTGTTCTCTTTTCTCTCAGTCAGGAAGACAGTAAATCAAAAACCACTCAGGGATCCTGCTCAGAGGACCAGGAGCCCCATAGCATCATTGCTCTTGATAATCCAATTATGGCAGGTGGTGAATTCTCCCAGAGTTTTTGAGGGCTCCCCAGCTACAAAGAGATGTGAGGCCTGGGCGATTTCCAAGGAAGTTGGTTTAAGTGCCAGTTATATCACTGTGCAAATAAACACCTTCTACATTATTACTATGTCTAATCATTAACACGCAGGTGTAAACGTTCCTGTTCTTCAAACCTCACTTGCTGGGGCTCCGGGAGATGGCAGGCAGCTTTCTGGTCCATCTACCCATCTCCGCCCGGGCAGCTTGCCAGTGCTGTGCCTCAGAACTTCTGTATCTTCTTCTCCAACAGCAGAACTGCAGAAATCATTTCCACCTGAAACACGATAAAAAACAGCTGAGGGTCTCTGCCTCTTCTGGTCTGGTTCTCTTTTTGAAATTTCAAGGAATTGCTAACAAGGCAGAACATCTTTTCTTTTCTTTTCTTTTCTTTTCTTTTCTTTTCTTTTCTTTTCTTTTCTTTCTCTTCCCTTCCCTTCCCTTCCCTTCCCTTCCCTTCCCTTCCCTTCCCTTCCCTTCCCTTCCTTTCTCTTCTTTCCTTTTTTCTCCTCTCCTTTATTTTTAAAATTATCTTGAAATGGGATCTTACTAAGTTGCTGAGGCTGGCCTCAAACCTGCAATCCTTCTGTCCTAGCCTCTTAAATACTGGGATTACAGGCATGTGTCACCATGCCCGGCTGAGCAGAACATATTCTAACTTAGGGAAGTCCCCTCCATCCTCCCCAGTCTGGTTTTTCCTCATTCTTACTATTAGAACGTGTCTCTTGAGAACCAACTTCAATGACTGTTTTCTTTTTTCCTTCCTGCCTTTCTTCCTTCCTTCTTTCTTTCTGCTCTAGATCAGTTAGTGCAGATCACTAAAAAAAATGGTGCCAGCAACTCCTGCTTCTCTCTGCTCTGGCGATTGTGGGGTTCTCCCCTCTATTCCATCTGAACTGGGCCAAGGGAGTGTCAATAGTGTGGAGCCAGTGGCTATTCCAAAAGGAGTTGCTGGAGCACGATTGGTCTGTGTTTTTGCTCTGTGACATTAAAGAGAAAACAACAAAACCAAAGGCTCAGGTAACACCTTGGAAGTTGAGAGATCACAGGAGAGGAAGGCCAGTGGCCCTGGCAGTCCTGACTGAGGACAGTAGTGAACAGTGACAATCCTTCCCAGCTGAGCCAAGTACCAATGCACAGAATTATGAGCAAGGAAACCCTTCAATTGACATTCTGAGCACCCATGAAATGACCAACGCCAGCCAGTCTCTATATCATGTATGGGGAAGGGGAGGGAGCCGGGGGAAGTTCACCAAGTGCTGTGTGTGTGTACGTCCCTATTGCTCTGAACCACGTTATGATGTGAGACCACAATGCACCAATAAAAGTCTATTCCAATACTTAAAAATCAATCAATCAATAGATAGATATGTGGCTGTTATTTTGGGCAACTAAGATATGGGCAGTTTGTTACCCAGACTAGATAATGTCATCTCTCTGGAAATAAAACTTTCTTAGCTTCTATTCTATGTTATCTTACACTCCTGGTTCTATCACCCACTCTTTCAAAATGATCTCTCTTTCTCCTTGTGTGTGTGTGTGTGTGTGTGTGTGTGTGTTTAATTATTTTCCTCTTCTCCAGATGTAGTAAGAAGTCAGGTGTGCTAACTTCACTGAGATGAGGTGACAAAGCAGAAATGCACTAGTGCCCAAGCAGCTCTCCTCCCGCCATTCCCATGGAAAACTGTGAGTGGCCGCTAGCTTACAGAGTGTCTCACAAAACAATGCTTCTTTGTGTCGCCCTAAACTTGTAATCAGAAAGGTGGTTGCCATTATCTGCTGCTGTTTATGAACCTTAGACTTTCCTGATGTTCATTTGCAGGAAATTACAAAGTTTTTAATGCATCATCTCTATGCATTATTGTCATTCTCTGCTGTAACCAGAAAAAGTGGATCGTATGGTTTCTGATTCCTCACACCTATTTTGCGTCATTTGTTCCCACAAAACATGGCAAATGTACTTATCCTTTGTGCATAATCAAAGGTTATTTATACAGCCACAGTGAGTCACTATATAGCACATTTTATTGCTGATTCAATTTTCTTTATGATTATTTATGGGCAGTAGAAAAAAAATCAGGGCTCTGTATATTAAATTATGATTTCGCGTGGATACCTACTTGACCAACAGGATATTTGATTAAACAAGAAGAATGCTTCATTCCATTGAAATGTCTGACTTTAGTAAAATCAGATGACAAAACGAGATAACATTCTTGCAGATACACCTTTTGTATTAGTCAACTTCCCCTTACTATAAGAAAATGCCTGAGATGATTAATTTATAAAGAAAAAAGGTATATTGGGGCTCATGGTTTGGATGGCTGTGGTCCAAGAGCAGGTGGCCCATTGCTTTGAGCCTCTGGCAAGGGTGGTGCATCATGCAAGAGTGTGTGGAGGAAAACATGTAGATCACAAGCCAGGAAGCAAGGAGCAGCACGGGAAGGAGCCTGGGTCTCACAATCCCCATCAGGGGCATGCCAACAATGACCCAAGGGCCTCCCATAGGGTCCCACTTCCTGAAGGTCCACAGCATCTCCCAGTGCTGCCACCCTCTGGTCCAAGACTTTAATGCATGGAATATGGGTGACCTACCCAAACCATAGTGCTTGTCTATGTTGTTTTGTTTCTTTTTCCATGCAAGCTAATCTTCTTTGTAAGGATGGGGTCTTCCTGTTGGATGTGCTAACTAGCGTTACTTCCTGACATTCTTTTATTCTCAGTTTAAGATATGTAAGGACCACTTTTTGGATGGCTCATGTGAAAATATTCCATGAGCATCATAAAGATACCAAAAACAGCAGGGTTTTCATATATCTTTAGTATTTCCTTTAGTATTCTCAAACAATGACAAAGTTTTTGAGTTATTCCTCTAATAAGCACAACACAATAGGTATTTACTAAATTACAGAAGGTTAGAACATATTTAGACTAGTAAATCATTACTCATGTTGGTTTTCTCTAATATCTGCTTGCATGCAGGATAAATGAATATAATTTAGCTGGTATTGCATAAGGCGTAGTCGATGCAATTTGCGTAAGTGTCTTAGTATGGGAAGTTTAGTTTCCTATAGTTTTTGTGACACATTTGGGAAACAGTATTTGGGGCAAGGGGGCTTATATGAATTTTTGATGACCTGCAGGTGAAATCTTATAGGGATAGCTAGCTGGACAGGATTCACCATAAGGCAGAAATGATGCCAATGTTGCTGGGTATAAAACATAACTTTTCTCACCTAATCAGAATTATATCAGTTGGGCTGTATTTGTTTCTTAATTCTCTGGGCTTTACTTTGGATGCTTTTAGTTCCCTTTTCTTTTTTTTTTTTCCTAACAAAAATAACCTTGAATAAAAAAGAAATACTGTCTATAAGGCTTGGACTGGTCGCCCATCCGGATCTGTCTCTATCAGCTCTAACTTTTGCTGAGTATACGATTCCTATTTTTACTGAAATTCTCTCTTGTCAGAGATGCTTTTTCTTCACTGTAGGTCTTACATAAATAATTTCATTTCTCCCGAATCATTTTTTGTAGCTATTTTTACTTCATCTACTTGTTTTCTTTGTCCAATTTCAATAGAAATGGTTGGAAGCGATACTAGAAATGAAGCTTACATTGGACCATTGTATGATTTTTTTCTCTCTCTTTAGATTTGAAATAGCTTAGGTCACAAATATAGACCAGAAAAGATATACAAACTTTAACTGAAGTCTAAGGTGAGCCTCTGAACTCACAATGATGGAAAGGAATTCTCGATATTGAATCTAAAGTGAACCTAAATAAAAAACTCAATGTCAAGCATTCTACTAAAAATGCAAACAGGTTCAAACTTGTTTAAATTGCATAATTTCCCAGGTCATAAAGGAACTATCCTATCAATATTAGAAAGTCCATAGATGCAAACCCAAATGATTTTAAAATTAATTTGGAGGTTTGAGATATGTATACAAATCAAAATATATGATAACCCTCATAATATTATCAAACATTCCTGATCACTTCTCTCCTCTCAAAAGTAAATAAAAGTATCTGGGCATGGTGGTGCACACCTGAATCCCAATACTTGGGAGGAGGAGGATCACAGGTATGAGGATAACCTCAGCACCTCAGCAATGGAGCGAGACTTTCGGCAACCTGGAGAGACTCTGTTTCAAAAAAAAAGGGCTAAAGGTGTAGCTCAGAGGTAGCCCCTGGGTTCCATCACCATTACCAAGAAAAAGAAAAAGAAAAAAAAAGGAAAGAAAGAAAAAGTAAAGGTCCTCATTCATTTTTTTAAGTGTTTATTTCATCCTTACCTTAGAAGACCAGCTGGACAGTTAGGTTCGAAGCTGGGGAAGTAAAGAGTAGTTTCAGGTCCTGGATGGCTGATATTTGGCTGAAGGTGCTCATAACAGCCTAAACATTGGTTACTCTAAAGTCTGAGTCCAAGCCCCTGGGCTTGCTCCTATCTGTACCAGGCAGTGTGCGCCTTAACTTAGCACCTCTGATTCTTAACTATGAAATGAACCATAAGTACTGAAATGTGTCAACATTGAGCCATATGGAACAAAGCCCAGAATTTTGGGGTGGGGGGCTTTATCACTTGTTGCTATGGTGACTCTTTTCCCCAACGCTTTGAGATTAACTTTTGTAAGTGGTAAACCCGAAACAATAGCTTATCAACGACGTCCAGTTAACATTCTTGTTTCTTGAGGAAGGAACACAGACCTGAAAGAGTAGGTTGCTGGTACAGCCTGTGTAGGTCTCCACTGTATCAGAAAGGGCCAAAGTAGAATTACATCTCCATTCAACTGAGACATGGTATTTCCTTGTTATGAGCTCAGAAAGGCTGAAGGCTTCAGTAACAGTTACACAAAGTACAGAAGGAAGGCCAAGTTCTATAAACTAAACCATGCACTATGAAGAATGTACTGCTTGGCTTGCCATTTGGACAGGAAGGAAGGGTAGCTTCTTTTATATATATATATATATATATATATATATATATATATATATATGTCATACTCTGCTCTGTAACAAAGACTAATTAGTTCATCAGGAAAGTCACGAAAGAAGGCAGGCTTCACATTAATCATAGGCATAGGGGATTCCTCCTTTAATTCCATTCTCTGATGCAATTAAAGGGATATAGTGAAAGTTTGCAAGACAGAAAAAAAACAACAAGTAAAAGTTCTCACTGAAACATACATTATTTGAAACACCAAGAGTTATGCAGAAATCTAATGACTTTTTGCCTTAATCTTGGGATTTTTCACTCTAATACCAGCACATGTATATTTGGTCTAGATGTGAAGGAGAGCTTGTGGGTCTATGAGCCTTTGAGAATTTAGACCACTGATCATAGGAACATGTCACCCTTTACATTTGATCATGGAATGAACTGTTTATAAGAAATGACTGTTGGGTTGCTGTTCTAGTGATGTAAATGGGTAAGTGGATTGGAGTCTGTGCAAATGCATTCTGCTGTCTGATATTCCTCTAAATCAATGCAGATGCATCAAAGGACTCTAGTTGATTTAAGAGGTCATGTTTACAAAGCCCAAAGGTCCTGCTGTCCATCATTTAATGACTGAGTGACTCCCTTGTCTTCAGCACTATCAAAAAGACAATACTAAATTTTCTTATTCAACTCTTCCATTTCATTTGCTATGATTATTGGACAACCAAACCTATCTCTTTTTTTTTCACTTAAATTTTCCCTATTAAATTTCCTTAAAAATCCCTTGAAACAGTGCTCAAAGATCACCGCCATTTCTCTTGGAGGCCACTTTAGAAACACCTGCAGCATCATCTTTAATAATATCCTATGTACGTCCTGAGATGTCCGTTTTGTTCTTCGAGGCCAAAATTCATGCGATGATCAGAACTCTTTTCCATTTAATTTTAGCTCTTTTTTTTCTTGAGTTTTACTTAGCTGCAGAGATGGATTTGAAGATTGGGAAGAAGCCTTTGCCTGTTATAATTTCTTTAATTGTCAACTGTTCTACAATAGACTGTGGATCTCAGTATGTTGGTGAATAATTCATTAGCTTTTTTCCCTACACTGTCAATCATGTAGCGTCTTCTTCTGAGTGGCATTCACTACCGATGGGAGAAGATTTTCCCAGAAAACCCACTGAATCTACAAAAAGAAAAAAATGCTTCTTCTGAAATGAGCAATATTTGGGTTGCCTATTTGCCCCTATTGAATAAGACCTTTAACATATCCTTTCTCACTCGCTAACTCATTTTGCTCATCAAAGACAGTCACTATTATTTGAGATCTCCTTATACTTGTTTCGGCATCCCATGTTTATTAAGAAGTTATAATAAATTCCCATGCGGGAGGTAGAGGCCCATTTAGTCAAGAATTGTTCACTAAACGGTGTTCAGGAATTATTTATTAAACACCCTCTAAGCACAACATCATTTAAATGCACATCTAGAAGCACCCTCAGAGAGCTTTCAATCCAAACCCTTCGCTGTTGAAGTGAATATTATCGAGGCCAATCACCTGAAGTAGCTTTTCCAGCGCCATGCAAATACTTCCTCAGTAGAATAAGAGCAGAAAAATAAATGCACAGCAGAGGACCCGACCAGAAAGTGGAAGCAGGTGACATATTTTCTTTTCTATTCTTTGGGTTGACTCAGCCACCAAGACCTGCAAAGTACTTCGTTCATAATGTTCTCTGCCAGTCAGCTCTGCGACCTCCAAATTAATCCATTTGTATGAAACTCAGTGTGTTTCCATGGCTACAGTGGAAGTTGTAGGTTGATCCTTGAGGACTCATCCTGAAGTTCCCCTACTGTGTGCTCAAGCACCCCAAGAAGCAGAAGTAAACTCCCGGGGGAGGGGGCTTCCTACTTTTGTACTTAGTGTGTCTTCTGTATTCGTCTCCCGTCTGTAAGGGCTCCGTTCTCTTAGGTAAGCAACCCATCTCTCTCACTCTTTCAATGGCTGATAGCTTTGACTGTAAATACCTCTCTGGTTTAGTGAGAAAAAAAACAGGACGTAGTTTCAGATTTTTGCTCCATCATTTCTAGTGATCTAGTGTTATGACATAACCCCTTTGAGCTTATTTCTTTATCTGGATTGTTGGAATATAAAGGCTTATTTTTCTTTTCCTTTTTTTTGGTACTGGGGATGGAACCCAGGGGCATTCTACCTGCAAGCTACATCCCCAGCCCTATTTTTTGTTCTTTATTTTGAAGCGGGGTCTCACTAAGTTGTGGAGGGCCTAAGTAGCTGAGGCTGGCTGCGAACCCGCAATCCTCCTGTCTCAGCCTCCCAAGTACTGAGATTGCAAGTGTGTGCCACCACGCCTGGCTAAAGGCTTATTTTTAAATATGAGGAGCCAGGCGTGGTGGCACACGCCTGTAATCCTAGTACTTGGGAGGCTGAGACAGGAGGATCACAGGTTCCAGGCCAGCCTCAGCAAACTAGTGAGACTCTCAGCAACTTAGAGACACCCTGCTTCAAAACAAATTTTTAATAAAAGGGGGCTTGAGGATGTAGCTTGATAGAATGCCCCTGAGTTCAATTCCCAGTACCAAAAAATATGAATAAATAAATAAATAAATGTAGATGTGATAATTGAACAATATATTTTAAAAATACTTAGGACTACCTATCATATGGTTAGTATATTGAAATTTAAAACTACTTTTCCTATTTCTACTGTCATATTATTACAATCTTTTCCTTTGTATGAATGCATTATGGTTAAACTTGACCATAAAATTCATAACATTTATATTATTTTCTGTATCTCCACTATGTACAAGTAGGAGATCAGATACAAAAGACCTTTACTTAATATTTAGGATGGGGATTGATTCGGTGTCTAATGTCTGTAGTTTTATTTAAAATTTTCACTTTTTAACCATCAACAGACAGCAAGCATAACTTGTTTGCCCAGCTGAGGATATGATTTTATGAAGGTATTTATTCAGGAAAAATGTTAAGTACAGTATTTTTATTTTGAGATGAATTACAGTCACAGGGAATTCTAAGAGTCACTACTGACTATTTTCACTGCGTAGAGTTTTGATACCAGTGAGGGTCTTGGCAACCATCTCCTTACTTTGGATAACATCGCACGGATATCTAGCCAACCCTGTGGAGTGTGTGGAATGCGCCTCCACCCTCCTCACCAGGGGAAGCGGGTGTTACAAAAGCCACCCAAGTGCTCCAGTCTTGACTGCAGAGAGCTCCGAGCCAATCTCTAAAGCACGGGGCTTTCAGATTGTTGAAGACCAGGGGTGCGCATCCTACTTTTGATTCCTAAACTTGACGGTAGAATTGAATAGTTTGTTTTGTTTTGTTTTCCAACTTTATGGGAAGGGGTTGGTCAATATTGGGACATCTGTTAATAGGTCTTATATCTATTCTTCAGAATACAACTTTGTTCCTAGACCGTGTCATTCTCCGTCATGGCTACTTCCCCACATTTTGCGTAGACGTCATAGATGAGATATGGGATTGTGATCTCCGCTCAGCGGAGGTGGGCAGTACTGATGTTTATAGAGTACTGGAAAAACGAGTCCACACCGTTTTGTTTGCTTCCTTTTTTTCATAAGTAAGGACCGGTCCACTTGGCTAGATACTGATCTCATATCTTCAATTTTCATTAAGTTGTATGTCAAATATTTGGCAAAAAAATACTAGCGTGTGATGCTTCACTAAATGAAGAAAACTTGTGATCTAAATATCTCGCGAAATAATTTCTTTCTAAAAATACTATGAGGTTTTAGAATGTGTAAAGCAATAATATGTTTAATTCCACCAAAATTTGTAAAAAGATATATTTCTATATGTAAACTCTCCCTGTCTCTCTTACCTCTCTCTCTCTCTTCCCATAATTACCCTGCAATGAAGATATTATATAATTTTTATGAGAAAATCGAGTCTCATAAAGGTGGAGGATTATCCTCATGTTCTTGGATCTTATTAGTGACAAACTTGGTATTTCAATTCAATCCTCTGATAATAGATGCAATTTCGATGCTCCATCATAATTGCTAAGGATCTCAAAACTTGTTTTGTCATTCTCTTGCTAATTGCTCATACACCACTTTTGTGAGGATCATGCTAAACTGTTTTGAAAGCCATAATAGACTGGAGAAATATAAGATACTATCAGAGGTGCTTATTTTTCCAATTCTGTATGACATGTGCAGTGCATATTTCAGAGGCGGAAGGCAATTTGAGCCTTCCTGGATCTCTTTCTCACCTCATTAGGAAAATATTTTAATCATCTTAAGGCATAAACACCCTGAACGTGGTGAAGTGGTTCTAGTAACTACATCTGAAACTATTCTGCAATGTAGATACTTGACTATGCACTGAGTAGGTCCTGTTAGCATCTTTCCTCAGAAGGTGAAATTATTGTGCAACATAGATACTAGACTATGCACTGAGTAGGCTCCTGTTAGCATCTTTCCTCAGAAGTCAGTGCTAGTTTGAGTCCTGGCTGCATTTTGGAAGCTTCTCTTTCTTAGTTTTCTTATCCCTTTGGTGGTCTGGTCTTCGTAGCACATGGCACATCATAACTTTGGCACATCATAGCATTCGGTTTAGTTTCCCATTTAGACTGTGAGAGCCTTGAAGGTAAGGTCCAGTCTTGCAGATTTTCCCTATTTACAGCATTTAATATAGCCTTTGGCACCGACCAGGTAGTCAATAAACGTTGGTTAAAATAAATACTAGCCGGGCATGGTGGCACACGCTTGTAATCCCAGTACTTGGGAGGCTGAGACAGGAGGATCACAGGTTCAAGGACAGCCTCAGCTACTTAGTGAGGCCCTCCGCAACTTAGTGAGACCCTGTTTCAAAATAAAGAATAAAAAATAGGGTTGGGGTGTAGCTCAGAGGTAGAACGCCCCTGGGTTCAATTCCCAGTACCAAAAATAAATAAATGAATAAATAAATAAATGAATAATTAAATAGATAAATAAATAAATACACACTCTTTATATTATAATTTGTTTCTCGGGGGAGTTAAAATTTCTAAGATCAGTGGTCTGAAATTCATTTCAGTGCCGTTGATCTGAACAGAGTGCTGACCTAGCACGATTATGTAAATTGTGCTCCTTAATTAAAAAATATTGATGTGACCAGTTCTTGAAAAGTGAGTGGAGCGAGCTGGGCATGGTGGTGCACGCTTGTCATCCCAGGACATGGGAGGCTGAGATGGGAGGCTCGCAGGTTCACAGTCAGCCTCAGCAACTTATTGAGGACCTCAGCAATTTAGGGAGATGCTGTTTTCAAATAAAAAAATTAAATAGGGCTGGGGGTGTAGCTTGGGGGTAGAATGGCCCTGAGTTCCATCCCCAGGACCACAAAAAAAAAAAAAAAAAGAAAAGGAAAGAAAATGCATTGACCAAGCTGGCCAGCAGCATCCTGTCTCTGGTGCTGTGGCTCAGATTAGGCAAAGGATGCGCTAGCCTGTCACTTCCTCTCATTGTTCTTCCTGAGGTTAGCATGTACTAAACAATCCTACATGCTTTGACTTTTCATGTTGACCTTGCTCTCCCTACTGGCAAATACAAAAGAACCTCTGTTTTGTGGTCAGAATGAATCCTCTTTTTCAAAACCAAATACATTCATAGGTAAGATATCTGAAATATGGGTTCCTGAATCTGAATGTAAAAAAATGGATTTGAACTAGTTTTATACTAAGTTCGGGATGAACAAGGAATGAGTGTGTAGGAAAAACAAAAAAAGAACCCTGAAATAAAATAGAGCACTTCTGCTCTTGATGTGCCCACGTTTATACCCACAAACACATAAACCTACACTCACCTGTTTTCAAATCATACACTTAATATTCATTCCAAATGTTTTACCTCCAACTTTATCAGTCAAGATGGAATTTTTTTTCCACAAATAAAAGCACATCCTATTTGGGTATTTAAGAGTTCTGAGGCCTGGATTTTAATTGTCCCCCCTTCTGTATTCACAGTATAGATCACAATCTAGCGTGATTGGATGACCGTACCCAGTGTTTATGATAAGATCAAAGAACTATAATATGGTTGAGTAAGCGGCAAGCTGACACAGACTTGACTTGTGAAATGCAGATAACATTGAGCTATCAAACCATATTGAGGGGCTTCCTACTACTTAATTTTATTTTATTTATTTTATTTTTTATTTATTTTTTCGGTACCGGGGATTGAACCCAGGGGCGTTCTACCTCCGCGCTATACCCCTGGCCCTATTTTTTAATACTTTATTTTGAAACTGGGTCTCACAAAGTTGCGGAGGGCCTCACTAAGGAGAGAGAGAGAGAGAGAGAGAGAGAGAGAGAGAGAGAGGGAGGGAGAGGGAGAGAGAGCTGAGGCTGGCCGCGAACCCGGATCCTCCGGTCTCCGCCTCCCAAAGTACTGGGATTACAAGCGTGCGCCACCCCGCCCGGCTACTACTTAATTTTAATGTGCCGCTAGGTTTAAGTTTGGTCTCTCAGGAAAAAAAAAAAATTCAAATACATGAGTTGAATTATATATACTCCCTGCTCCCCATGGGGTCACAGCGCTGGTGAAAATTTATTCATCTGTGAATGTTTTCTGAGGATCTTTGCTATGCTTGGCAACAAGCTAAGCTTGGGCTTCCAGAAGCACTGGTTTGGAATTAGGGCTCAGCTCTCACACCTAACATTGTAAATTTAACGTTTAAATTAATTTGTAAATCTCTCTGAGCCTTATTGTTTCCAACCCTAACTTTTTCTTTCTTTGTGGCACTGGGGATTGAACCCAGGGGTATTCTAACTCCAAGGTCTACCCCCGGCCCTATTTTATTTTTATTTTGAAACAGGGTCTCACTAGGTTGATGAGAGTCTCACTACTTGCTGAGGCTGGCCTTGAACCTGTGACCTTCCTGTCTCAGCCTCCCAAGTACTGGGATTACAAGTGTGTGCCACCATGCACAGCTCTAACTTTTGAAGAATAATAATTTATCTGGTTTCAGAGAGGATATTGCTAATATATATGACTCACTCAATAGGTGTTTGACAAAGGATGGAAACCAATGGCATGAAATTGCTTCCAGGGATAACTTTAGGCTAATAGAAATGTTAACTCACCCATAGGAAATAATTAGTAAATCATACAGACAGATGTAGATGAAGCCTGAAATGTGATCTCTATTTGGGCATGGGGGTGCAGGCTCGTAATCCCAGGAGTTGGGAGGCTGAGACAGAAGGATCACAGGTTCAAGACCAGACTCAGCTACTTAGCAAGACTTTCAGCAACCTAGTGAGGTCCTGTTTTAAAACAAAAAATAAAAAGGGCTCGGGGTGTATCTCAGAGGTAGAATGCTTTTGGGTTTAATTCCTAGTACAGGAATACATAAATAAATAAATAAATAAATAAATAAATAAATAAAAAATGTGACCTCTAGCCTCTTATCAACTATACTTTTCGATGATATGCCAGGCATTAGTTAAATAGGATTTCAGAAAAGAATGTAAAGATTGACTATCAGGATGAGTTTGAGAAGGTTTCATGGAGGAAGCTGTTTTTCAATAGGTAGTGTTTAGAGTCAGCCAGAGGAAACTGGAAAGGATTTCAGACAGAAGAGTATGGGCAAAGCTACAGAAGGAGGAACAAACAGACATTTTCCAATCATTTAGGGATTTGGCTGTGGAAGTGTAAAGTAGTTGTAGAAAATATACTTGACAAGTATGCCAGAGCCAGATTACAGAGGGTATTGAAAACGAGACTTATCAAAGTTCATTCCAATGTCTTAAAGAATATGAAGTTAATTAAGTTTTTGGAGGAGACATGTATCACAATACAATTTTTTTTGTGAATAGTACTGAGGATTGAACCTGGGAACATTCTACCTCTGAGCTACACCCCCAGCCACAAATATATATATGTTATATATATATATAGGTTATATATATAGGTTATATATATATAGGTTATATATATAGGTTATATATATAGGTTATACATATGTTTTTATATATATATATGGTTATATATGGTTATATATGGTTATATATATATATATATATATATATATATATATAGACACAGGGTCTCATTAAGTTGCAGTGGGCCTTGCTAGTTGCTGAGGCTGGCTTTAAACCTGGAATCCTCCTGTCGCAGCCTCCCAAGCTGGGATTACAAGCATGTGCTACCATGCCTGGCTCAAACTTTTTTTTTTAATAAAAATTAGGACCTAGGAGAGTCAATGTAGTCATGGAGGAGACCCCAGAATAGGAAGAGTCAAGACGGGAACAATGGAGAGAGAAACATTAGGATTGTAAAGAGGACATGCTCACTTGTACTCATATTGATTTGGAAAAGCTGTAGAACCTCTAAATAAAAACAGCCAGTATGGAGGATCAGAGATGCAGAGCCCAATATTAACTTAGTATTTTAGAGCTAACTGCTACCTTAGAGATAACTACTCATCTCTGGCAAGTGAAAAAGTAGAGTTTCTGAGAAGCTGAGAAACCAGCCTGGGAAACTGGGCTCAGGAGGCTGTCCTGAGACTCCCTGTCTAGTTTTATTTTCATCAAAATTATATCCTAGCAGTGAGCGTGAATGGGCTCCCCAAAGGGAAAGTCGTCAACAGAAGAAGGCAGGGGGCTCGGATATGCTGGATGAGCAAATAAATGTGTAAAGAAAAGAGGAAAATAGGTCAGTAAAGGTCATCAAAAGGGATGGTGAGAGCCGGGTGTGGTGGCGCACACCTGTAATCCCAGTACTTGGGAGACTGAGACAGGAGGATCACAGGTTCGAAGCCAGCCTCAGCAACTTAGTGAGGCCCTCTGCAACTTAGTGAGACCCTGTTTCCAAATAAAAAATAAAAAGGGCTGGGGGTGTAGCTTGGAGGCAGAATGCCTCTGGGTTCAATCCCTAGTACCACCACCAAAAAACAAAACAAAACAAAACAAACAAAATGGATGGAGAGAAAAAGAAGTAGAATCTGTATATTTATAGATCATAGAGACTACAGAGGAAAACATCTATGGGAAGATGGTGCTCATCAGATCAGAACTTGGGGAGAAGGATGGCAAGTAGAAGTCATTGAATTTGTTGACAAAAAACAAGTTGGAAAGTTTAAGGGCGCTGGTGTTTGAGATTATGAGCAAACAAGGAAGGAAATCAAGTGGGTATTTTTTTTAGAGAGATTTGAAAAATGGACGGTTGGATGATATTCATTAATTAATTTTCTCAGAATAATGCAATCTTAGACAAATTTGAAACGGAGCACAAGGAACCCAGTCGGTGAGAGAATTCCCATGGGCCAAATATGGACAGCTGTGGGAATGGGTGTACTCTGGGCTGGGCAGGAAGAGCCTGAAATGCACAGATTTGCTTTAGCAAAGCAAAGAGTAATTTAGTTCAAGACCAAAGGACTGGTGTAGATATCCAAATGAAAGTACTAAGCTAGAAATGAGGATACATGTGAATGCTTATATACAGCACATTTATTTGCTTATTGGGTTCTTGGTTTATTTGCCTTAATTAGAGCAAAAGTCAAACTCACTTATACAAAATGAGGCCCTGGGAACGGGTGATTTGTCACTTCAGAAAGAGTAGAATGTGTTCAGAAAGTAGTGTGTGGAGAAGAGGATTAAAGGGATAAAGAAATCCTATTCGTTAGAAATGTGTTGGGACAAAACTCACAGAATGGCTACCAGCATCTTAAGACGTTTAGGTACAGGAAGGGGAGGAGAGGTGTATGGAGAAGAGAATTAAAGGGATAAAGAAATTCTTAGTTAGAAATGCACTGGGACAAAATCCACAGAATGGCTACCAGCATCTTAAGACATTTAGGTCCCTCCCGTTATAGTTATAGGAAGGGGAGGAGAGGCAGGCGGTTCTAGCCTAGTTCAGCAGCTCAGGCAAGACTAAGTTCTGGGTTATACATCTCTCTAGGCTTCTCCTGCGGGGTCCAGTTACCATCGCTCTAAAGGACCAAAATAGAAGCTGGAAGGAAGGAGTAAGTAGAGACAATTTCTTCACAATGTTGTCTTTTACTACAATCTTTACAAGCTATGTCATCCCTCATCCCCAGAAACACGTTCTTTCTTTCTCACTTAGAACTGGGCTGCAAAAACCTTCATGCACAAAATTCAAGGTGTTTCTGTCCAATATTCAAAGGAGATGGTTACGTTAGCAAGAAAGAAGTGAGGTGGCTTATGAGTAGGCAAAGAACTACATGTATCATTAGGCCAAGGCAAAAGGCCAATTGTACAGCACCGGCCTCTCCCACCCAAGTGCCCACAGACTATTTGTAGAGAGACTGGAGGAAAAATAAGGTCGTCTTGAGGTCAGAAGCAGTAAGCTCATTGTATGTCTGCTGAGCCCGTGTGAATCCCGATGATTCCCATGGGTTTGAGGGCAGGTATGGGAGTTTCTCTGATTTTTATAATCTCCCTGGAACGAGTTTTAGTGTCTGACAAAAAGAGGTTCCAGGAACGTATGTTTTGAATGAACCTGTAGACATGTCATAGGAGAAGAAGTAGAAATGGCATAGAAGGTCACAGCACCTAACGAGAGGAGACTATTAAGACTGAATAAACCAGAAAAGAAGGATGTCAACGTGGATGAAGGTCAAGGCCAGGGCCAAAATGAGATGATCAAGAATTTCAGAGAGTTCACATAAAGCAAGTCTGCCCCCGTGGACGGGACTAGACGCACGCCTCAGATACATCTTCTTCCAGGAATGATCTAAGAAACATGGTGGAGAAATATTGGAGAGAGGAGTAGCTAAAGCAAAGAATTCACATGGCTGGAGAACAGGTGGTAGGAATCTCTAGATTACATGCCAGAGCCACATAGAATTGCTGATTTGCCAGACCTAGTCTATGAGCCACACCAATTGCCCTTGGTCCTGTCTGTCTCTGTGGGTCTCAGCATTGATTCCTGGCCAGGGTAACCCCAGGAAAGACTTGGGCGCATCCTGTGGTCCCAAATTTCAACCACTGCCTGAGAGAATATTGTTAGCATTTCCAGAGTTTCCAGGTCTTGGTCAATTCACCAGTTTAGAGGACAATGATTAAAAGAAAGGTGAGGTGGGCAGAGAAATAGCCCATTGGAAAAAAAAACCCAGCAAAACTTCTGCAAATACATTTGGCAAACATTTCCCACTTTTTCCAGAGGGACCGAAGACCATTTGTTAGGACAGAGATATACTATAGAAAGAAGAATATCAAAAATTGTCAAGAACTATTACATTCAGATCTGAGCTTAAATTTACACCAGGATATACAATGTGCTGCTATAGCATTCCTTTTTTCTTTACACTAGGTCATAAATTGAATTTTGGCCAACTCCAATCTACAGTGGGTCCAATAGATCTACAAATATTCTCTATTGGCCTCGCACTGAACATATAGATGGGGTAAATAAGATAATTGGCATTTGAGAGTATTTCTTCACTATTCCATAACCTGTAAAGTAAGAGCAGCATTGCAGGAAAGACCAAAGTTCTTGAATCTTCCCAAGTCCTGGTCAATGCAGTAAACAAGAAGCAACAACAAATCCCAGAAAGAATTATAGAGACCAGTGCCCCCATTCAAGACTCATGCTATCGTCTTTAGTGAACCTGTGTTTAAACAACTGGCCACATAATCCAAGCTAGCTGGCAGAGTATTCACCATGACGGAGGGGTCTAACTCTTCCTCTAGAAAGGGTTAAATTACTGGAACCTCTAGCAGTAATTCAGATCTAGAATGATCCAGTTCTGGGTGTTTGTAAGAATATAAGACAATATAACATATACAGAGCTTTTCCAAGAGAAGAACAAGAACTCTGAGGACAGGAAGGGTTCTCTGATGCTAGGGTTTAGCATGAGGCAATGCTGATTTGGGGCTAAATAGAAGGAAGAGGTCAGATCATATTAATAAAATGGATTATATAATTTGGCATTACCAAAATTTTATGAATCATCATCCTAGGTATTGAAGTCATTGGGAAAAATAGTGATTTCCCTTTACTTTTCTTAAAATCAGATATTTCAGTGCTATGGTACACACTATCCATCTTAAAGTGATATGTAACTTAAAAAAGGATATAGTAAAAAAAATTTGAATGTACTACAGTAGGTCTTGGTGTTATGACCCAGTGAATTGTATATTATTCCCTTACGCATAAATCATTCCTTTGTTCTTCTTTATACAGAACTTGTACATGTTAACACAGCAACATAAACCAAAACACAGGTTGCAACAACAATTACTTTACAAAAAACAATACTTAAGAAATACTTAACAAAAATATGCAAATTAGTTGGTATTATATGCGGAATAATGAATATACTAAATACATGTAGAATAACGATGTCTGGGCTAACACAGATTTGGGCTCCAGACCCAGCACTACCGCAATGTAACCTAGGCTATGTAGATTAAGCTCCCTGGTCCTTAGTTTCTTCATCTATAAAATGGAATACTCCTTAATTAAGTGAGATAATATATAAAAATACTTTGTGATGGTGCTTGACATGTTCTAAGCAATAATTAATTGTGAAGTATTATTAATATTATTATTAGTAGCCATTATACCTAAGTGTATTTATGCTCTTTTTAGAAAAATTTACTAAAAGGATCAGAAATCTGGGCATAGTGGCACATACCTATAATCCCAGCACTTAGGAGGCTGAGACAGGAGGATCACAGTTTCAAAACCAACCTCAGCAATTCACTGAGATTCACATCAACTTAGCAAGATCCTGCTTCCAAATAAAAAATAAAATAGGGCAGGGGGTAGAGCTTGGAGGTAGAAGGCCCCCCTGGGTTCAATCCCCAGCAACACACACACACATACACCCCAGAAAAAGCTTTCCTGAAAGTTCCAGTTCCAACTACATGGCATTGATACAGAAGTAAGAAAAGAAACATCACAAAAATTCTTCCGTTTATCTTAACTATAGTGGCATCTCTGGATGAAAGCAATTCTCCCTAATCCGTGATTGCAAAACATGAACCTGGGTAAGGTAGAGTCAGAGACACCTTGCTCCGGGACCTCCTGCTTCATTGCAAAGTAAAATCTTTTACTTGTTTGTGTTTTTTCCCCTTCAGTTTCCTAGTCCCCTTTCCTGTCAATTTCCACTGCCATAAGGAAGTCCTGTTGTGATTCCTGTCACCACACACAGCTTTGATTGTTCTGAACTTTACATAGAGGGGATCACATGGTATATACACTGTACTGTTTGGTTTCCTGCAGTCAACATGATAATGATGAATTTTGTCCACACCAGTGACTTCTGTTTTTTTTTTTGTGGTATGGGGGATTGAACCCAGGGGTGTTCTACCTCCGCGCTACACCCCCGGCCCTATTTTTTTTATATTTTATTTTGAAACCGGGTCTCATGAAGTTGCGGAAAACCTCACTAAGTAGAGAGAGAGAGAGACAGGGAGAGAGGGACAGAGAGAGAGAGAGCTGAGGCTGGCCGTGAATCCGGATCCTCCGGTCTCCGCCTCCCAAAGTACTGGGATTACAAGCATGCGCCGCCACCACGCCCAGCATGACTTCTGTTTTTTAAAAAATTATTATATCCGCGATTTAAAAAATATTTCAAATGTACAGAAAAATTGCAAGCATAGTTCAAAGAATTCTTCTATATTTTTCTCCCAAGTTCCCGATTGCCAACATTTTACACATTCGACCCCTCTGAGGTTAGTCGTGGACCTCATGCCTCACCACCTCTAAAGACTGTATTTCCTCCTATGGTCTTCTCTTATAGAACAGTGCAATTGTCAGCCAGAAAGCCAACACATTTACTAGCATCTAATCTTGACAACTCATTAAAATTTCACCAAATGTCCCAATAGTGTCCTTTATAGGATTTTTCCTTTTGATTCAGGATCCAACACCAGACCAAATGTCGCATTTCCTTTCCATGTCTCTTTGGGATCATTTAATTAGGAACAGTTAGTATTTGTCTCTCACCACACTGGCATTTTTCAAGAGAAGAGGCATTGTGTAATATCCTTCCATTTGAGTTTGTCTGATATTTCCTCAATATTAGATTCCAGCTATGCATATATTTTTTTAGCGGCGGAGTCAGTATTCTGTCATAGCAGTTTAAAGGAACTAAAAAATAAAACAAGGTATATATATATATATATATATATATATATATAATATATATTATTAACAACATTGAATATATTTTATTTGTTTGTTTATTTATTTATTTATTTATTTATTTATTTATTTATTTCTGTGGTACTGGGGATTGAACCCAGGGGTATTCTACCTCCGAGCTACACCCCCAGCCCTATTTTATATTTATTTTGAAACATGGGCTCACTTAGGTTGATGAGAGTCTCACTATTTGCTGAGGCTGTCCTTGAACCTGCAATCCTCCTGCCTCAGCCTCCCAAGTACTGGGATTAGAAGCATGCGCCACCACACCTGGCTAATATATTATATTTAAATAAATAAGTTAGTATGAATATTATATGTCCAAAAACATATTCAGTCCTATGGCCTTCATGGGCTTAGATAGAAGATAATAGGATGATCTGGCCTGTAAAGAAGTGTGTGTAGATAAATCATCCTGACCAGGAATAGGGGAGAGTATACTTTACATTCTCTTCTTTCAGGAGGGTGGACAACCGTTCCAACTGCAAAAACTTTAAGGCAATTCTCTGGGCCCTATGCTAATCCATGTCATGACCTAATTAAGACTACGGGCCAATTGAAGCTCTTAGTTCTAGCATAGCTCAGGTGGAGCAAACAGCTCCAGGGACAGGAGATGGTAGTGGGTCCTTTGACAGTGCTAGTCCAGGTGGATTTCTATGATGAGATGAATCAGAAGAGGAGTTCACTTGGGAAACTGGGTCCTGGCATTGACTCCAAAGAGGAAGTCTTGAGTTGAGTAAGCATTTAGGTACGTGTGCTCATGCCAGGCTTGGGCAATTTATCTAGATATCATTTGAAGGTGAGACTAGGATCCTCAAATGTATTCACAGGATTGGCCCTTTGGAGGTCTAGAATGGGCTGTGCATGCTACCCTCAGGGTTTAAGAACTCACAATGGTGTAGCACTGGGGAAGTCAGAATGTAATGATCAGTAAATGTATCCAAAATTAATCAACTCTTGTTTGTTGGACAGTGCACTTAGACTCTGAATAATTTTTTAAATAATAAGCTTTATTTTTAGAGTGGTTTTTAGGTTCACAGCAAAAAAACAAAAAACTCGACAAAGTACAGAAATTCCCCATATATCTCTTATCCTCACACATATATAGCCTCCCCAGCTATAGACATTCCCCAATAAAATGGTATGATTGTTGCAATCAATGAATTGACATTAGCACATCATTATGACTAGAAGTTTATAGTTTGCAGTAGGACTCACTCTTGGTGTAGTATATTGAATGAGTTTTGACAAATGTATAATGACTTATGTCCAGCATTGTAAAATCATACAGAATAGTATAGACTTATGTCCATCATTGTAAAATCACACAGAAGAATCTCACTGCTCGAAAAAGCCTCTGCTCTGCTTATCCATCTCTCTGTCTCTCATCCTTGACTCCAGGAAACCACTGATCTTTTTATTGTCCCTATAGTGTTGCCTTTTCTAGAATGTTTTGTAGTTATAACCATATGGTGTGTAGTCTTTTCAAACTGGCTTCTTTTACTTCGTAATATGTATTTAAGTTTATTCCATGTTCTTTATATCATGTTTCAATTTCTTATTTCTTATTAGCACTGAAGAATATCCCATTGTCTGGATGTGCCAGAGTTTATGTATTTATTCCCCTACTGAAGGACATCTTGGTTGCTTCCAAGTTTGGGTAATAAAGCTGCTCTCGATGTTTGTGTGCAGGTTATTTTGTGGACATAAGTTTTAATTCATTTGGGTAAATACCAAAGATGGCGATGGCTGGATCATATGGCAGGAGTATTTTTAGTTTTGTGAAAAGCTGCTAAACTATCTTCCACAGTGGCGGCACCATTTGCACTCTTACACGTGATGGATGAGCATTCCTGTTGCTCCACATCCTCTCCAACATTTGATGTCGTCAGTGTTTCGGATTTGGGCCGTTCTAATAGGTGTGTAGTGGTATCTGAATGCCGTTTTTACTTTTCAATTACCCAATGATACATACTGCACATACTTTTATGTGCCTACTTGACATCATCTATATATCTTCTATGACAAAGTCTCTGTTAAGTCTTTTGCCCAATTTTAATTTGGATTACTAATTTTCTTATCCTTGAGTTTTAAAATTCTTTGCATATTTTGGATATCAGATGTTTGTCAGATGTATCTTTTGCAATACAGAATGGAAGTTCAACTTTTCAATTATTTCTATAGTGGACTGTGTGAGTTATCCTTGGTGAGGTATCTAAAAACTCATTGTCACACTCAAGGTCACCTAAGTTTTCTTGTACGTTATCTTTTAGGTGTTTTGTGGCTCTGTATTTTTATTTAGGTTTGTGATCCATTTTAAGTGAGTTTTTGTGAAGGGTATAAGGTCTGTGTCTAGATTCATCTTTTTTCCTTTTGCATGTGGATATCCACCTGTTCCTGTGCATTTATTGGAAGGACTATCTTTGCTCCAGTGTATTGAGTTTAATTTTTATTTTTTGGCACTGAGGATTAAACCCAGGGGCATTCTACCTCTGAGATACACCCCCAGCCCTTTTCATTTTTTAAAATTTTGAAACAGGGTCTCACTAAGTTGCTAAGGCTGGCCTCCAACCTGCGATCTTCCTGTTTTGACCTCTCAAGTCCTGGGATTACAGGTGTGCGTGGGCCACCATGCCTGGCTTACTTTTACTCCTTTGTCAAGGATGTAATTTGGAGATCTCTATTCTCTTCCATATTCTATTGATCCATTTTGCTGTTCACTTGATCTGTCTATTCTTTCATCAATATCATACCACCTTGATTACTTTAGCTATAGTAAACCTATAGTCAAGTAGTGCCCATCCTTTAATGAATCTGGAAGAGGGTGTCATCTTTCCAGTTACTATGCAAGGCTACCCATTAAGGGAAGGGCTGTCTGTCACAGAGTCTCTGTTTTGAACCTCTCTGGAGTGGATTTAGAGGGATGCAGCACTGCTTTCCTACACCGGGCTACAGCTAGAAATCCACAGACACAGCAAGCTTCACATCCTAAGGCCAGTTTTGGATGCTGTCCAGGCTGAGATAGCCAGCTGGACCCTGCCTGCCCCAGAGACCGGTGAAAGACAATAGCAGCACAAGACAAAGGGACCCCATACACCAGACATGCAGCATCTCTTCTTCAGAGAGGACAGTGGCTGCCACTCACATCCTCTCCTCCACCTGCAGCCACCGTGGAAAGGACGTGAGGCGCCTGTGGGAGGACACGGGAGGTGAGGTGAAGACCTGGAGGCAGGGAGGAAGCAGGGTGCTGCGGACAGCACTGGAAACAATAATACTTGCCTTCGACCGAATATTTACCCAAAGGAAGCTAAGTTTCAAACTAAAAGCGAGAAGAATACCTGGAAATGTCATGATTTTGTTAACCCTTGGCCACTGAGAGGGAATAGGGGCTTGAGAAAGGAAGCCCAATTCACATCAAAACAGAGAGGGTTTTTTTTTAATTTTTTATATTTTATCTTCCTGCAAACATTTGATTTCACCATCTGATTCCTACCTAGTAATAATGGCAGCTAAGTAGGACTTCAATATTCAGACGCTCTCCCATGGAATCAGCTTGCTTTCACTCATGTGATTCAGTGACATAAATAGCGCTCTATGAGTATTATAATCATAGTTCATTATAGCATCTCAACCTGATGATAACTGAATGGGAACGGAAGGCCGTGGCATGTCTTAAAGAAATAAACAGCTTCAGAAATGCCATGACTAGCTAGGCACAGTGGTTCAATCCTATAATACCAGTACTTGGGAGGCTGAGACAAGAGGATCACAGGTTCAAGGCCAGTGCATGGTAACTTAGTGAGACACTGTTTTAAAATTAAAAATTAAACCATGCATGGTAGCACATGCCTGTAATCCCAGTACTTGGGAGGCTGAGACAGGAGGATCGCAGGTTCGAGGACATCCTCAGTAATGTAGCAAGACTCTCAGCAACCTAGTGAGACCCTGCTTCAAAACAAAAATCAAACAAACAAAAATAGGGCTGGGAATGTAGCTTGGCCCTTGGGTTCAATCCCCAATACCACAACAAAACAAAACAAATGAAACATAAAATAGGGTTGGGGGTGTGGTTCAGAGGTAGAATGCCCCTAGCCTCAATCCCCAGCACCATACAAAATGTTGTGTATTTTGCTATCCTATCCTGCCTATTGAAGATAGCTACCCCATAGCATAGTTCTTAGGGCTTGGCTCAGAACTTGGCTTGACCCCTGCATAGACTGTTGGCCCCGCCCTGATCTATTGAATCCAAGTACAGGGAGGAAATTTCCAGGACAGCAGTATCCTCCCCCTGCTCCCAGGTGATGCTCACTGTAATGTGAGCACTCCTGTAGACCACGCCGCTTCCCAGCAATGGCCGTGGAGTTGAGCTGTAAGTACACTTAAAAGGCAGCAAATCCCAGTTTTGACATTTGCTAGTCAGGGATGAGTTTGGAAACCTTTTACTTTGACCTCAAACATGCCCTACTGCCAGGCGTGGTGGTGCATGCCTGTAATCCCAGGACTTGGGAGGCTGAGATGTGGGGATTGCAGGTTGGAGGTCAGCCTCAGCTACTTAAAAAATAAAAAAATAATTAAGTATGGTTGGGGGTGTACACCCCTGGGTTCAATCCCCAATGCCAACAAAAAGCACTGCTGTAGATTGGATGTTGAATGCCTCCAGCGCATCCCAGCATCATGAGCTCAGTCAGAGGTGTTCTATGGGGGAGTCCTTTCAGAACAGAATGTCAGGGTCCCTGCACTCCCCCCCCCCAGCACTGCCTCAGGAGTCATATCCCTGTGTTCAGCCATCGAGGCACCTAGAGGCTGCTGTAGCTGGGATTCAAGCAGCTCGCCCTGGTGGCGGACCTTGGCGTTGTGCACGTGATGCTGGTGTTGCAGATACACAGGGGTTGTAGGGTCATGGAGCCTTCCACTGAGAGTTCAGAGGAATTCCTGGGAGGTCAGGCAGTGGGCAGGAGGGTTGGAGTGCCTCCATGCAGCCTCCTAGAGGAGAGGTGTGAAGTTAGGAGAGTGAAGCTTAAGCCCAATGGAGACCCTAGGAAGACAGAGGAGAGAGGAACTGGCAGTGGGATGCAGTATTTGCGGAGGGATGCTGCAGAAAGTATGCAGAATCTGCCTGAGAAAGAGACCTTCTGGCTGCAACCAACAAAGCCATAGGGCCAGGGCTGTTCAAGCCCTGAGGAGCCCTATACTGCCATAGAATAACCTGGGTGCTAGACATAGAGATTTAGGATTTAATGTTTTCCATGATGGGTTCTGGTCATGCTTTGGGCCAATCCTTACTGTCTTCTTACTGTACCCTTTCAGAATAAATGTTTACACTGTTTCTGCCCCCCCCATTGCATCTTGGAAGTATAAAAATGTCTTCCTTACTTTTTTTTTTGTTTTGGTACTGGGGATTGAACTCAAGGGCCTTCTACCTCCAAGCTACACCCCCGGCCCTTTTTTCTTTTTATTTTGAAACAGGGTCTCACTAGGTTGCTGAGAGTCTTGTTATGTTGCCGAGGCTGTTCTCAAACCTGCAATCCTACTGTCTCAGCCTCCCAACTATTGGGATTACAGGTGTGTGCCACCATGCCTGGCATATTTCTTACTTTTATAGGCCCTCACAGTTGAGTCTGCCTTGGGTCTCAGGGTAAAACTTTGGACTTGAACCTCTGGGCAATGTTGGAACAATTTGGAGTTTGGAGGTTTGGGGGAATGGACTAAATGCATTTTGCATTATGAGATAGGCATGTACCTTTGGGATCCAGAGGCAGAATTCCTTTGGATCTGAGATGTCACTCCAAGGCTTATTCTTAAAGGCTTGGTTCCCCCAGATGGTACTTAGGGGAGGTGGTGAAGCTTTTAGGAGTTGGGACCCAGTGTGCTGTCCTTGGGTTATGGAGAATGTGCCCTTGATGGGGATTTACCAACCAGGCCCCTTTTTCTTCCTCTTTTGCTTTCTGTCCATGAGTCCAGGAGTTAGCTCGGCCATGTATTCCCATCCAACACTCCTCGCAGAGGTAAGTCAATGGACACAACCTCCAAAGCAGGGAGCCAGAATGAACTCTTTTTCTTGATAATCAATTATCTCAGGCACCTTGTATATAGTGACAGAGCTGATTAGCATATGAACATTAAAATAAAAAATTCTAGATATCAACTTTAAGAGGCTGTGATTGAATTTTTCCTGTTCTAAAACTCCACAGCTAGCATCTTCGGTCCATGCAGATGGATGCCCCTGTCACGTGGAACGCGCCAAAGGACTTTTCCTCTACTCGTTAGGGAATTTGGTTTCCCATCGATTATTCTTAGCATCTTTTTCTCTTTAGCTTCGGACTTTGAAGCTGTCCCATACCTGGCAATGAATCCCTTTGGAATATTTCCTGCTACTATGAGCCAATGCTATTTCTTCATATATAATAAGCAAGTGAGTGGTTTAATCAAGCTTGGTTTTATTTGTTTTTATGGATTTCTTTTTCGTTTGCAAGTTAAAGATGAAAAACTCAGTATCTTAAGAAAATAAAAGAAATGGGACTGTTATAGTTCATGGCACTGAGTATGTATTTATTTAAAAAGCACAGTGGTATCCCAGTCCTATGTAGGGTACAGTCCAACATTGGACTTTAGGAGTGGCTGGTACTCAAATGTGAATACCAGGGACAAAGACTTTCACAAGCTCTTTTTTCTTGAAGGCATGCGGACTCTTTATCTTTTCTTTTTACTGCACACCAACTTTATTCTTTCTATTTTGTGGACTATGGCTGCTTCTATAAGCTCACAGATGCCCCACAGCTCCGGATTCTATAAATAAATCCGTATTCTTTAGCTACATGCAGGGACACTCCAAATCAAAGTTTGTGGAAAGAGATCCTGATAAGCCCAGCTTGGGTCATATCAATATCACTATCTGCTCAGCTATTTCTGGTGAGAATGCCACCCCTGGTGACCACGGACCCATTCCTGAGAAATGGGATAGTTCTCAGAATGACAGGATCCTTCCAGGTTGTCAGAACTAAAGGTGTTTGGGTTGTCTCTTGGCTCATTGTCCTTTCTATCCCCATCTCTCTCAATCCAATGGTGCCTTTCTCCAGCATCATTTGGCTAGCTCATGAACGATGTCAAGTACACACATCTCCCAGCAATCTGAGACCTTCTTAATGGAGCCTAGCTTATACATTCAAATCCTGTACCACAGGGTCACTCTGCAAGGTCCACAGTGTCTAAATGATGGCCACGGTCCCTGTCATATGACCTCAAAATGGTTTCATACCATACCATCATTTATGAACAAAATGATAAAGTGAATGACCTCCAATATGCATGATGCAAAATTCACCTAAATAAATATGGTTTGAAAATAACAGAACAATAAGAGGCCTACTAGAACAGCGCATGCTGCTCACAGTGCAAAACACACACTGCACCTGAAACTTCAAGTCTTTGATTAAATGTCACCAGCCCAGCAAGGCCACAGTAAGTCTTCTATTTCAAATTGCAAGTCCTCTTCGACCCTACCCTACTTTATGACCCTACTTATCAGTCCACCTGCTCTGTTGTCTCCCTAGCCCTTCTTCTTCTAACATATTCTATAATTTACTTATCTGTTCAGTTTATGGCTTGTCTATTCTCCTTAGAAACGAATTTCCAATTCTTCTACACTGTTGGTGGGATTGCAAATTAGTGCAGCTGCTATGGAGATCAGTGTGGCGATTCCTCAGAAAACCAGGAATGGATCCACCATACGATCTGGCTATACCACTCCTGGGTATCTTTCCAAAGGAACTGAAATCAGAAAATCAGATTGATACATGCATATCCATGTTTATAGCAGCACAATTCACCACAGCCAAATTATGGAACCTACCTCGGTGTCCATCAACAGATGAATGGATTATAAAATTATGGGATATACACACAGAGGAATTCTACTCAGCAATAAAGAAGAACAAACTTCTGTCATTTTCAGGAAATTTTCAGGTTTGGATAGTATGTTAAGTGAGATTAGCCAATCACAGAAAGTGAAGGGTCATATGTTTTCTCTCATATAGGGAAGCTAGGGAGTGATCAGAATACAAAAGGGGTTTTAGATAATGGAGGAGAAACTGCAGTGGAGTCATGGAGGGGTTTAGGGGGAGGGAGGGAGGGAGAATTAATTAATGAAGGAATCACTTCCCACTAATGTTATGCACTTATGTGACATCATCAATGCCAATCTCAATATCATATGTAGGGAAGGGGACGGAGCTGGTGTGTGCATGTGTGTCACTATCACTCTGAACTACATTATGGTGTGAGACTACAATGCACCAAGAAAGGTATATATATATAAATATAAAAAAAGAAAGGAGGTTCTAAAATGCAGGAAATTTTAATGTTTCATGTTGCTTGCTCTATCTTCAGGGCTTTGAACAGTGCCTAAAACATAATAGTGTGCAACAGCTCCTTGTTGGATTAATTAATTAATTGCTGAGTATCAAGTGACTGGACAGTATTTTGTCTATTGAGGCACTTTATGGCCTTAGCATGTGTTTATTGGTCAATGCATCTTCCTACTATAGTCTCTGCCTGACAGGTTTTATCCTGCTTAGTCCTCTTTATTGCTAGCCCTGGGAGGGACATTCCTTAACAGATCACATCGAATTGGTGCTGCCATCCTCGGTGCCTGGGTATCGCCTGAGGAGTGGATGCTCCTAGATTTATGGGTTTGGATCCAGTATGTGTTACGCTTCCTCTGGCTTCGAGAGTGTTCTCTATCATTGTGCGATCATAAGGTCTTAGCGATTTCATCTGGGCAGTTACATTTTTAGGATTTGTTTTGCTTTTGATCAATGCCAGAGAACTGGTGGTGCCTGGTTGCTCTGGAGAGGCCATGTCCCTTCGCATCTGTTCCAGGGCCTGTAGGCTGCAGGAGGTGCCCTGCAGATGTTCCCACATCTGTCTTGCCTCATTGCAATTCCCTGCGTGATTTGTGAGCCTGTGCATCACCACTCAGAGACCAGTACTGGGGAGTCCTGGGGGCCAAAAATTCTTAGCAAGTGTCCAGATTCTCTAATCTAATTGCCAATGCATCAGTCTTCAATCGAGGAACACAATTCATCCAGAGTGGAAGGGGAACGGAATTGGACCAGGTATTTCCACAGACCCAGCTCTAGCAGGAGATGGTTAGGAAAGGTCATCAATGCGGCAATGAACCCTGCTCTCTTCTGTTGGTTTCTTGTTGGAAAAACCAGGTCTGGAAAATGTCTCACTTTCCATACATAACCCTGACCTGTGATGAGTCAATCCCATCTAACCTGATCGCAATGAACAGGCCCACGTATCACCGGGACCAGCTTTGCGAAGGCTGCTGCTACATCCCCGGTCCGTTTCTCCCAGCTCATCTCAGTCCTTACTTCTCTCTGAACTCCAGATTCTAATTCCATTTAGACTCTAAATGCCCCACTGGATCTGCTTATGGAAGTGTCTAACAGTATTTGAAACTTAACGTCTCCAAAGTTAAATCCTTGTCTCTCACACATTTTTCCATTCTTCTTAATATTCCCCACAGTTCTGCCTGTCTTGGAGATTGACTTCACCATTTTCTGGGCCGATTAGGCATGAAACAGAGGAGTTCTCTCTTCTTTCAGTCTGTTCCCCACACACCAACCCTTATTCATGGTCAAGTCTTCCATCTCTGTCTGCAGAATGAATTCCAAATTCAGCTACTTCCCATCCACCCCTTATACTACAGACCAAGATACCATGATCTTTTATTCCTGGAATACAGAAGTAGCCTCATGACATATCAGCTGGTTTCCTCTGGTGTCGTGTTGCACCTAGAAAGGCATGGTGATTCAAGATCCCCCACCCCCAGAGCTTCCCTTCAGACTCCAAATAAGCACAACCTTTACCTTCCACCACACCATTCTCCCATGGGTTCATCAGGTGGCTTCCTAGTGAGTTGTTGTATACTGTGTTTTCCTTACTTTGTTGATGTTTTTTGCTTGGGATTCCCAACCCTAATTTCACAGGGGTAAGTCCTAACCTTCTTCCAGCCTGAGCATCGTATCCCAAGGAAGTGTCCTTCACACCCCCTCTGTAGAAATGATCTTTTCTCCTCTATACTTATATTGCACTTGGCTTTTTGGGTCAGAAGGCACAGGGTTTATGCACAGAGTTTCCCTGGTGGACTCTATGGCTGTGGAGGTCTGGAACTCCAACTCTATGTTTGTGTTTTTCGGAATCCCAGGGCTGAGTGCCCACTTGTTGGGCATCCACAGCAGGTGCCCAACAAATATTTGAAGACCAAAACACAAGGAAAAAAGAAAGTCTTATTTTAAGATTGACATCAGTGCAGGGCGTGGTGGAGCATGCTTGTAATCCCAGTACATGGGAGGCTGAGACAGGAGGATCGCAGGTTGGAGGCCAAGCTCAGCCACTTAGCGAGGTCCCTCATCAACTTAGCGAGACCCTGTTTCAAAATTTAAAAAAAAATGCAAAAGGGCTGGGGGTGTAGCTCGGAGATAAAAAGCCCCTGGGTTCAACCTCCAGTACCAATAAATAAATAAATAAATAAATAAATAAATGTAACAACAACATCAAAACAAAACAAAAAACAAACAACACACACACTCAGAAACAAGCAAAATAAAAACAACCCGCAAACAGAACACCCATTGTAGTTCTAAAATATAAAATTTAGCCCCAAGTTTGCCTTGACCAGATTGTCACATAGCATTTTTTTTTCAATAGAAATGTTAGGAAAAGTAAGAGTAATTTTTGTCAATGGTTGCAAGAACTCATTAAGTTATCAATGGGCTTTTGTAAAACACTCTTTTTTTTTTTTAAATAAGATAATGCGTATCACAGGGGTACTCTACAGAGTGGATAATTGCTATGGCAAGTGGTCAGTGAGTGTGGAGAGCAGCTGTATTTCAAAGTAAAATAATCTATTGTGCAAAGGAGATTATTCAAAAATATGAAAAAGCTTGTGCTTATAGGCATCAGTTTCTACAATAAGATTATTCGTAGCCATGTGTGGTGGTGGTTGTTTGTTATCCCAGTACTTGGGAGACTGAGACAGGAGGTTCACAGGTTCGAAGCCAACCTTGGCAACTTACACCCTGTTTCAAAATAAAGAATAAAATAGGGCTTGGGGTGTAGCTCAGAGGTAGAATGCCCCTGGGTTCAACCCCCAGTACCCCCCAAATTAAATAAAAATAAAAATAATATTATTCACAACAGCATTCCTCCTTTTGTCGCACTTGCAAAAAACAAAACAAGTTAATATGAATAAAATGCCATCCAGCTCCTCTACAACATGCACAACAGTTAAAAAATAACAAAAAAGTAAGAACAAATGTGTATGTAGATGGAGCCAAGTTGAACCAACTGCAAAGGGGGATGCCTTCCTAATAAACCTCTTGGAATGGTCTCACAATAAAATTTGACACAAACCAGGCATGGTGGCCCATGCCTGTAACCCCAGTACTTGGAAGGCTGAGACAGCAGGATCTCAGATTCAACGCTAGCTTCAGCAACTCAGTGAGACCCTCATCCACTTAGCGAGACCCTGTTTCAAAAATAAAAAGAAATAAAAAAGGGCTTGGGGTGTAGCTCAGAGGTATAGAATGCTCCTGGATTTAATCCCTAGTACAAAAAATAAAAATAAAAATAAAACACTGGCATAGCCTTCCGTGTTACAGAAATGCTAGGATCCACTGTGAAGTGTTGACGGCCAAGTGTGAATTCATAAGAAATGAGAAAGCAAGAGAGAGAGAGAGAGAGAAAGAAAGAGAGAGAGAGAGAGAGAGAGAGAGAGAGAGAGAGAGAGGAGAGAGGCTTTTAAAGGGAGCCAAGAAAAACTTCCACTTCAGCAGTATCCAGTTGCCCCTGTGTTTTGCTACTGAACCACAAAGTAGTTCAGCCAGTCCATTTGACTTCTTCCCTGGGATCAGTCAGCCTGAAGGTTTTGTATCTCTCAAACCAAAAAGGAGAAAAATGACCAAGCTGGATCTCTGAACGAATCCATGGTGTTTGTAGAGAGTAGGGCGGTTTCTGCCACTGATCCCTTCCCTGATTTGGCATAACCATTGTTTGTACCCTTCTGCCTCCTCTTATGTAAACTCAAAGCTCAGCCAGGCCTTCCTAACTCGGTCTGATAAGGTTTCTCTGCCTGACTTTAACAGCTGTTTGCATGACCTTGGGTAATTCTCCCAAGTATTACTATCTGGCCCGGTGTATATTAACTGGGAATATTCAACCAGGAAATCAAGCCTTCAGGTGTGAATATATGTGCTCTAGAATAAAAGTTATGGAACACTAGTAATTTGGAGTAATCAGTTCAAAAGGAAGACTAGGTCTATATTATGTGGAGATCTTAGTAATTCTCTCTTTCTCCCTCCTCTCCTCTCCTCT
>PVJS01008518.1:0-52862 GCA_004027185.1 Glis glis
CATGGTATTGGCACAAAAGTAGACACATAGACCAATGGAGCAGAATAGAAGACTCTGAAACAAATCCACATCCCTACAGCCAATTGATTTTTGACAAAGGGGCTAAAAACATCCACTGGAAAAAAGATAGCCTCTTTCAACAAATGGTGCTGGCAAAACTGGCTAACCATATGCAGAAAAATAGAAATAAACCCCACCTTCTCACTTTGTACAAGAGTCAACTCAAGAAGGATCAAAGACCTAGAAATCAGACCAGAGACCTTGCAGCTACTGGAAGAGGGCATAGGACCAACACTTCAACACATAGGCACAGGTAAAGACTTCCTCAACAAGACTCCAAAGGCACAGGAAAT
Source organism: Glis glis (assembly GCA_004027185.1). Taxonomy (NCBI): domain Eukaryota; kingdom Metazoa; phylum Chordata; class Mammalia; order Rodentia; family Gliridae; genus Glis; species Glis glis. The sequence goes on from PVJS01008518.1 coordinate 354, forward strand.
TAAAATGAGGATCAATACATGAGATTGCATTAAACTGAAGAGTTTTTGTGCAGCAAAGGAAACAATCAATATCCTCAACAGAGAGCCAACAGAATGGGAGAAGATTTTTGCCAGCTACTCCTCTGATATAGGACTCATATCTAGAATATACAGAGAACTTAAAAAAATTACCACTAAAAAAACACATAACCCAATCAAAAAATGGGCAAGTGAACTAAATAGGCACTTCACAGAAGAAGAAACACAAATGGCCAATACATGTATGAAAAAATGTTCAACATCATTAGCAATTAGAGAGATGCAAATCAAAACCACCCTGAGATTTCACCTAACCCCAATTAGAATGGCAATCATTAAAAACACAAACAACAACAAATGCTGGCAAGGATATGGAGAAGTAGGAACTCTAATACACTGTTGGTGAGATTGCAAATTAGTGCAACTACTTTGGAAAACTGTGTGGAGGATCCTCAGAAGAATGGGAATGAATCTACCATATGACCCAGCAATAGCACTTCTAGGCATCTACCCAAAAAATCTGAAACCAAACTACCACACTAATGCACGTGTATCTATGTTTATAGCTGCACAATTCACAATTGCCAAACTTTGGAACCAGCCAAGGTGTCCATCGACAGATGAATGGATTACAAGACCTGCATATGTTAACTATTTTCTCTGCATACTCTCCTCTCCAACACTTCTATCAGGCCTTTGCAAATACCATTCTACTCACTATTTCTATGAGATCAGTGTTTTAGCTTTGACATGGGAGAACATGCAGTATGTGTCATTCTGTGCCTGGCTTATTTCAAATTAACATCATGTTCTTCAGTCCCATCCATGTTGCTGCAAATAATAGAATTACTATATAGTCCAGGTTGACCTTGAATTTCTGGTCTCAATCTCCCTAGTAGCGAGTACTACCGACACATGCCACTCGTGCCTGGCTGCTACTGATTTTTGAATGTTGATTTTGTATATTACAACCTTATTGAATTTGTTTAGAAGTTTAAATAGTTCTTTGGTGAAATCTTTATGTTTTTATGTACATAAAATAATTTTATCTGCAAACAGGAGTAATTTGACCTCCTCTTTTTCTGTTTCGATGCCCTTTATTTCTGTCTCTTGCCTGATTTCCCTAGCTAAGATTTCCAATACTACGTTGAATAAGAGTGGAGAAAGTGGATGTCTTTGTTTTGTTCCTGAATTTAGAGGAAATAATTTCAGCTTCTATTTAGCGTGATATTGGCAGTGGATTTGTGTGTGTGTGTGTGTGTGTGTGTGTGTGTGTGTGTGTGTGGTACTGGGGATTGAACCCAGGGGCATTCTACCTCTGAGCTATACCCCCAGCCCTATTTTTTTTATTCTTTATTTTGAAACAGGGTCTCACTAAATTGTGGAGGGCCTCACTAAGTAGCTGAGGCTGGCCGCGGACCAGGATCCTCCGATCTCAGCCTCCCAAGTACTGGGATTACAAGCGTGTGCCACCACGCCTGGCTGGCAGTGGATTTTAAGATACAGATTTTGTTATGTTGAGGTACATTACTTCTATACCTAATTATTTCAGGGTTTTATCATGAAAAGATGTTGAATTTTACCAAATACCTTTTCTGCATCTATTGATACAACCATCTAATTTTTGTCTTTCATTCTGTTGACATGATGTATTATGTTTGTTGATTTGTGTATGTTGAATAATCTTTGCATCTCTTGGATAAATGTCACCTAATTATGATGTATTTTTTTGTTTGTGTATTGTTGAATTCTGTCTGCTACTACTTTGTTTAGAGATTTTGCATCTATGTTCATCAGGGATATTTCTCTGTAGTTCTCATTTCTTGTTCTGTTCTTGTATGGTTTGGTAGTAGAGTGATATTGGCCTTGTAGAATAAGATTGGAAGGTTTTCCTTTGTTTCAAAATTTTACAAAATTTGGAAATCAACATTACTTCTTCATTATAGTTTTGGCAAAAGTCACCAGAGAAGCCATGGTATTGGACTTTTCTTTTTCAGAGACTTACTAATTCAGTCTCATTATTTGGTATTGATCTGATCTGATTCTTTATGTTTTATGGTTCAATTTTTGTATAATATATATATATATATATATATCCAAAATTTATTTCTTCTATGTCTTCCAATTTGTTTTGTTGTATTATGTTTCCAGTTTCATTTGTTTCAAAGTATTTTTAATATCTCTTTGATGTCTTAATTGACCTATTGGTTGTTGAAGAAAATATTGTTCAATTTTCATGTGTTTGTACAATTTCTATAGTTCCTCTTGTTCTTGATTTCTACTTTTATTCCATTGTGGACACAGGCAATAAATAACATGGTTTTGATTTTTTAAGAAAATGTTGAAACTAATTTTGTGGCCTAGTATGTGTCTATCCTAGAGAAAGGTTTATGTGCTGATGAGAAGAATGTGAATTCTGTGAGTGTTGGATGAAATGTTCTATAAATGTCTATTAGGTCCATTTGGTCTATAGTACAGTGTAACTCCAGTGTGTCTTTGTTGATTATTTTTGTCAGGATGATTGCTCATTGATGAAAGTGGGGTGTTGGACTTCCCAACCATTGGTATAGTAGACTGAGCTCTCTTTTTAGATCTAATAATATTTGCTTTATATAATTGGATGCTAAAACTTTGAGTGTGTGTGTAAACATATATGTATATAGAGACTTATTTTCTTTATTAACTTGCTAACTTTATCATTATATAGTGACACTTTTTACTTAAAATCTATTTTATCTGGTATAATTATAGTTACTCCTGCTTATTGTTTATTTTACTGGTGAAGTACGTTTCTTGTAGGAAGGATATCACTAGGTCTTTCTTTTAAATCAATTTAGCCAGTCTAAATTGTTTAACTGGGGACTCTGTTTATATACTCATTGGGGATGTAGCTAGGTGGCAGAGCACTTGCCTAGCATGAGCAAGGCCCTGGGTTCAATCCCCAGTACCACATACACACAAAAAAGTCTGTTTATATTTAAGATTAATATTGATAAATAAAGACATAGTCCTGTCATTTTGTTAATTTTTTCTGGTTATTTTGTATATCTTTTATTTCTTTCTTCCTCCTGTTTTTTACCTTGTGGTTTGGTTGGTTTTCTGGATTGATAAATTTGATTCTCTTTCTCTTTTATACATCTGCTCAACTACTGAGTTTTGTATTTTAATAATTTAATAGTGATAATTATTATCACTACTTTCCTAAGTGTAGGACTCCCTAAAGCTTTTCTTTTCTTTCTTTTTTTTTTTGTGTGTGTGTGTGGTCCTAGGATTTTTTTTTTTTTTTTTTTGTGGTACCGGGGATTGAACCCAGGGGTGTTTTACCTCCGAGCTACACTCCCGGCCCTATTTTTTTTATCCTTTATTTTGAAACGGGTCTCATGAAGTTGCGGAGGGCCTCACTAAGTAGCTGAGGCTGGCCGCAAACCGGGATCCTCCGGTCTCTGCCTCCCAAGTACTGGGATTACAAGCATGCGCCACCACACCCGGCTGGTCCTAGGATTTGAACCCATGGGCATTCTACCTCTGAGCTACACCACCAGCTCCCTATTTATTTGTTATTTTGATACAGGGTCTCACTAAGTTACCATGTGCTGGCCTAGAACCTGTGATCCTCCTTTGTCAGCCTCCCAAATACTGGGATTACAGGTGTGCCACTGTGCCCAATTGCATACCTTATAGGGCTAGTTTTGAAATCACTCACTTTTTTTTTTGTGGTACTGGGATTTGAACCCAGGGACATTCTACCTCTGAGCTATACTCCCAGCCCCCTCCCCCCATTTTTTTTTAAACAGGGTCTCACTAGGTTGCTGAGAGTCTTACTATGTTGCGGAGGTTTTCCTTGAACCTGCAATCTTCCTGTCTCAGCCTCCCAAATACTGGGATTGCAGGCCTATGCCACCATCCTCAGCTAATTCCTCACTTTTGCTTTGTCTTGGGAAGACTTTATTTCTCCTTCATTCTAACGAATAGCTTCACTAGGGTAATATTCTTGGTTGGCAGTTTTTTCTTTCAAAACTTTGAATATGTATGCCTTTGTCTTTGGTCTGTATTTTTCCTGAGAATTCTATTATTAGTGTAATGGGGATTTTTTTTTTTACATGTGACTGGACTCTTTTCTCTTGCTGTTTTTAGAATTCTCCCTTAGCTGAATATAGTGGCACACACCTGTAATACCAGATACTCCAGGGGCTGAGGTGGGTGGATCACATGAGCTCACAAGTTGGACACCTGCCTAGGCAACATAGTGAGACCCCCATCTTATCAAAACAGAATAAACAGTAAGAATTCTTTCTTACTTTGAACATTTCACAGTTTGACTATAATATACCTCAGAAAGGATCTTTTTGGGTTCTATTTATTGGGGTTCTTTGAGCTTCCTACACCTGGATGTCTGTACCTATTCCAAGATCTATGAAGTTTTTAATCTATTATTTTATGGAATAGGTTTTCTTATGCTTTTTCCTTTTTCTTGTCCTTCTAGAGTTTTCACAATGCAAATATTTGGTCATATAATGGTGTCCCATAGTTCCATGGGCTTTCTTCATTCTTTTAAGTCTCTCTCTCTCTCTCTCTTTTTCCTTTCTGATTGCACTATTTCAAAAGATGCTCAGAAATTGAATCTCCTGCTAGAGTCCAGTGTTCTGTCGAGCCTCTCGAGTAAAATTTTATTTCATTTATTGAACTCTTTAGCTCCAAGGCTTCTATTGAGTTATTTTTTTATGATCAGTATCTCTTTGCTGCATTTCTGATTGAGATCATGAATTGTCCTCCTAATTTTGTTACATCATCTGTCTGTATTCTCTTGCATCTCATTGAGTTTCCTAAAAATCATCATTTTAAAATCTTTTTTAGTCAAGTCATTCTTTTATTTCCTCCCTTTGGGGTTTAATCCTGGAGAATTCTTATGTTCTTTTGGAGGCATCATTTGACCTTGTTCCCTATGCTTCTTGTGTCCCTACATTGATATTTACACATGGATGGATATTTACATCTGATGGATCATTTGCTCCTACCAGTTTTACTGGGTGCTTTTCAGAGTAAAATATCTTGTACTGGCAATGTGTAACAGGGTGTTGATTGGGTAGGCTGCACTGGTTTTGGTTCCAGGTGGGCACAGCAGTGTAGCATCTTGGTAGCTTCTTTGGCCGTAATCCTCATGGTGATGTCACCGTTGCCTCAGTGGTCTGGGCTGCACAGGGTTGAGGGATTTCCCTAGCAGCTGGGATGCAGTTCTCTTAGATGGGGTGGAGTCACCAGAGGCTCTGGGTGCAGCATGAATGGAGACATGAGTGGGATCTTGTCAGTTCCGATGGGTCACATCGGGGTTGAGCCACTCTGGTGTGCTCACGAAGGTATAGCATAGCTGGTGCAGCAGTAAAGACAGGGCACCCATCCATTCTTCAGAGCCCCATGGAGGTTGGGACCCTCCAGCAGGCTCAGGTGGGCATAGCACAATGTGTAAGTAGCAGGGATAGGACAACTCTCAGTGTCTGTGTCATGTGGGACCAGGCCATACCAGCTGGACAGATCGCAGGCACCTACCAGTGTCTGAGAGCCATACTGTTGTCTTCATGGGGCTCAGGGGATTGACCTGCATAGCCTGAGCTATGTAGCAGCTTTTTGAGGTTGAGGGTGGGTGCCTAGGGCTGCCTGTTTGTTTCTAGGGTGGTGTCAATCTTGCCATGAAGGACAGGTTGTTTGTATGCTTCCCAGGTTGCAGGCAGGTTGGCTGTACCACCTGGATGCTTCTTGGGGACCCTGTGGGTTAAATATCTTAGGACAGGCTGCCCAGCTGCTTTGGGGGGCTGCTGGAAGATAGGCAGTGAGGCTCAGCTGCTTTTTTGGAGCCAAGGGTGGCCTAGGGCTGTTCAGCTGTTTCCAGGAGGCCTCTGCAGGCAGAATTGTTCAGGGTAGGCTGCCCTGCCATTTCTCTGGGCAGAGAGTGTGAGCGCAGAGCTATCTGTCTACCTCCTGGGACCTTGCTGGGCTGGGCCTCAGGGGGTGGCTGCTCTACTTGATGCTTTCAGGGTTGTGTGGATCCACCCTGTTCTTTCCAGGCAGTGGTGCCAGCTATTTCACAGGGCCAAGGGAGGGTGGGTGCAGCCACCCAGCTTGTTCACAGGACTTCATCAGCACAGTTCCTGGGAGCAGTGGCCCAGCTTCTCCTTTGGACCTCAGATGGGCAAAGTCTCAAAGTAGCCCTGTGCAGCATTAGCCTGGAGTGGAGAGGCAGAGCATGAGTTGGTCTCATTTTCTGGGCCATTTAGTAGTGTGGTAACCTGGAAACTCCCCAATCTGGTGTTAGGGCCTGTGTGAGCTATGAGATTTCCAGCAGCAAATACTTCAGGTGTCCACCATGTCAAGTCCCTCTTGGTTCAGAGTTGATCTTGAGAGAGAGGATGGTAGACGCTGTACACTTAGCTCATTTCTTTATAAGGCCATGGTGTGTGTCTGTGCTCTATGACCCCTAAGCCATCCTCACTTCACTCCATCACTGCTTCAAACCCTCCAGTGAAACAGCAGTTGTTTTTGTTTTGTTTGAATCTTTTTCACATAGGAAAGCACACTGGGGATTTCTAGTCAGCCATCTTCCTGATGTCCCCCAAGTTTTACAATTACATTTTCAAAATTTTAATACTAATTTTGAAAGAATCAAAATAGTCATTAAAAATTTCAAGTGTAGTGTACTATACTTTATATTTGATAGGAAATCAAATAGTTTGCAGAAAAGTCATTATCTCTTTATAATGATCAGAGAGACTAGATTCTAAAACATTCATTTTCTTTCCCTTTTCTAAGCCCAGAGAATTGAGTTATATGAAAGTCTGCTTAAACACTTCTTTAAAGCATATAACAACAATAATAACATGGATGGAAAATCCTTTGAGTTTAATATCTTTGAGTGTATTGGTCAGTTTTTATTGCCAAAATGCCTGACAGAAACAACTTAGAGGAGCCTAGATGTTATTCTGGCTCTTGGTTTCTGAGGATTTGTCCATGGTTGGCCTGCTCTGTTGCTCTGGGCCTGAGGTGAGGAAGAACATTATGGCAGAAGGGTGTGGTAGAAGAGAGCTGCTCAGGTCATTACAGCAGAGAATCAGAGAGACAGCAAGGGAGGAGCCAGGGACAAGATATTGTCTCTAAGGGCATGCCCCCAGGGACCTATTTCCTCCAGCCATACTCCACCTACTTACAGTTGCCACTTCATAGTCCATTCAAATTATTAATCCATGAATTAATCCACTAATGAGGTCACAGCTCTCATGAGCCAACCATTTCTTGAAAGCCCCACCCCTGGATATGGCTTCATTGCCTTTAACATGTGAGTTTGGGGGGACGTTCCAAATCTAAACCATAATACTGGGCAAATATATTCAGGTACAATTATAATTGCTATTATTTAGCTAATATGTATTATATACTATGATAGTATATATATTACATATGTATCTATTAATTTAAAATTATATTATGAGATGGGAATGATTTATGGAAGGAAACAGACAAAACTATGATTTTTTAAAAATACCACTTTTGTTGATGGTTTCTTCTATGTCACGGTGCACTTACAAGGACTCCCCTACAATGTTTTATTTAATGTTGTTGAAAAAAATCTTTATTTGCGGTTTTGTCTGCCTACTAGGGAATATATCCTTTCTCTAGTGCATTATCCCTGAGGTGAAAATTAAATGTGTATGCTCAATTCCAATATAGCTGAAACGGGCATGGTGAGGCCTTTTGTGATCGAGTTTTATCATATACATTCTTAATCATGAAAGAATCATTTCAACATGTAGAAGACAACTGAAGTGATCCTACTGTATAAAAGTGCCAACACTTTTTATTTTATGAGAGCAGAGGGCTGATGCCAGTATCTGTTCCATACTGTCTTGGTGAGGCTGTCACTCATGGAGCCTGGCTCACCTGACCACAGGTAATGGGACAGGCACATGATCCAGACCTAGGCTTCAAACATGTTTATTCTATTCCCATCACAATAGACATTGAGCCTGTAATAGGTATGTGAAATAAGAAAATGAGTGCAAAGAAAGGGATTCTCTTCTTTTGAGATCATGAACTATAGCTGTCACTTACTATCTTTGGTGACACGTGGGGAAACCTGCTTGAATGAAGTCCTCATACATAAAGAAACAGATGTGAGAGAAACCATTCAAATGGCATTGTTTGAGACATTTAATCCTCCTTGTATAAAGGCAGCTGCATTTACTCAGGAACATTCCAGATATGTAACCCAATAAATTCTACCTCTTGTTCTGTTTTTTTTTCTTAAACTTGTTTGAATTGGTTTTATATAGAGTCCATGTATTACATGGTCAGCTTATCAAGGCAATAGGTTAGTAAAAATCAAATATCTTAAAGAAAAGTCATTCTTTATCTCTTTATAGTGATCAGAAAGTCTAAATTCTATTTTTTCTAAAGTATGTATCCTGTTTTAGTCAGTCAAGTATCTGGGGATCAGTCTTCGGAGGACGTGGCTTGCAGAAGTTCTAAATAGTGTGTAATAATAAAGCTAAATGCACTGGAAATAATTAGGTGGGCATTTCTATTCCTTGATTAAATAAGTATCCAAGATTATACACCCTTCAAATGCAGTCGATTTCACCTGTTACCATGAGAGAACATCCCTGTGTGATTTCATTAGTGTGTAGATCTATGCCTCATCTCTATAAGTACTTCCCTTAAGGTTTATGTTTGGGCACTCAATTATATGACACTATTATATTACAAGGTCTATCTGAAAAGTTTATGATTATATCTTTTTGGATACAGAACTCATAAAAAATCTTATTGGAAACTTTGTTTGCAAGTACCAGGGTTACTGCAGGGTTCCAATGTATTGTTTAGAATCCATTGAAAAAGAAAGGAAAATAGAACTATTTTAAAGGATTTGCTGGATTTATCCTATTTTAAAAATATATCAGACATATTCTTAGTGTGGCTTTGAAAATAGCTAAGCCTTGCAAAATAAGTCTTTTGAAAAGATTTGAGATTTGATAAATGTATATTCTTGATGTGATTGTGAAAAAGTACTAGACAATGTGGTTCACAAAAACTATTCAATGGGTGGCTGTAACACTCGTATACCTTTATTTTCATAAGGCACACTAAGGACACAGCCTTTGCTGTTATCAGTTTTATATTTAAAGGCTTAATTTCTATATATACCACATATGGTTTAGATATTTTTACTATTTCCATAAAATAACTATTGGGTTTCTAAACTGTCAGCTCTACAGAATTTTAGCAGTTAAAATTCTCCAGCCCAGGGAGAACTCGCCAACTTATATTACCATTAGAGGAATGAGACCCTGTTTTATTTTGCAACATTTGGTGGTAGCAAGTTCTAAACACCATGTGTCACATAAAATGGATGACAGTAGGGTGGTATCTAGATGCAGAAGCACAAATATAAATAATGGAACTGAAGAATCTATAATAAGTTACTGCAGGTGGTGACTCCAGAGGAAGACAAATTCTGTGTAAAAACAGCACCAATTAATGACAGATGAAAAAAAAAGCAGAGGAAAAATTCCTTTGGCACATCTAGCAACCTAAGTCACCAGGGCTATAAAAATCTTGTATATTTTAATATGTGTTATGAATTTTAATTTTTTTAATACCCTTAGAATGCCTTCAACTAACTTTTCCAGAATAAAGGATTCACAGGCTATGTAAAGCCTCCTTCCAGACTTTGAAGGTTAATTCATTTTGGTCCAGCTTCTTATCCAGGGGCAACATTCAGTTCCATGGAGTGTGAGGCAAAGATAAGTTTGAATTGCTGCAGTGTTAAACACGCAGTGTGGAGGAAGAAAGCTTGGGAAGTGATCAAAGTTGTCGACGTGATAGAATGTTGTTAGAATGTGTTTTCCGTGGTTAAGAGTTGCAGCGGTGGAAAATGTACAAGGTTACATTATCCTATAAATATGGTGTCTATGACCCAATCAGTGTTCCCTGGAAAGAACACCGGATGGAATAGCGGGCATCACTTATCCTTCAGAGCTGAACCCAAACCGAACAAACCACAGAGCACAGGGGCTAGTAAATTATGAATCTGGGGTGATGGGACCCCAAGAAGATAGAATAGAGTTGAGGATCCTCGGTTACACTCTGATCAGTATTTATATTGCTTTAAGGATTCAGATGAGTTAACCAGCATGCTAGACACCTACTCATTTTAAAAGCAGCGTCATGTACAGATAAAGTCCTTAAACTTCACTTTTACAGGTACCACAGAGTTTAGAATAATTGTCTAGCAGAGTGAATGGCAAAGTTTTGTCTTTGAATGACATTGCATTGCAAACCTCTAAACTCTCAGCCTCCTCTTGTTCTCTGAGACAACCCTGTTATATGTAAAAGGTTTTGTTCAAGATAAAATAAATTAAAATTTAAAAACTACCACCACCACCACCAAGGATGTTTTCCCCCTTCTCCTGTCAAGTTTGGCCTAAATGGGATGAACATCTCTTCTGCTCACATTCCAAGAGAGAAAACTAGTCTCAGGTCACTAATGTAATAGCAGAGGAGACTGGGGAATGGAGTTAATCTGACCAAGTCAACTGGAAGACATATGTCCGGTCAGATTCTACAGCACTGTCTATTACAAAATACTTTCTATGTCCTGCTATACCAGTAGTCTCAGAGAGAATATTATTATTCTCTTCAACTCAAGAAGAACTTTTTTTTTAAGAAAATGATTTAATAATTGACACTCATTAAATGGGCTTATCATTTCACCAGGAAGTTTTAGTTCAAGTGTTTTTGTTTACACTTAATTAACTGGATAAGTTAACACAGTCTCCATCTAAGCGCCACTGCATACATCCTTCCTCAGGCACCTCTGATATCAGATTGGCATCAGTACTTCACTGGCTTGTGGAAGTTTTCTTGGAATTGTTTTAAGGCATCACTTGAACTCCATGTTAACGTTCAAGCTTCCCAGACAATACTCTTCAAAGTACAAGGCAAATATTCCTAAGCATTCACCAGCCCTCCCCTTACTCCTCCACATTATCAAAGAATTTCCTTCAGAACTCTCAAAGAATCCTGTGACTCTTCAAGGAGAATTTTCCTTAAAGAGATATCGTAGAAAATGTACCCATTGCTTCACATGGAAATCTTCCCCAAAGAGTATTTTTCTCTCCTCTCCTTTCCTCTAATTTAACTTACAGCCTACACTAAAAATCCCTGCTTCTCCGTGTCGTCAGTCTCTTAATCACCCTTGGCTGTCTCCATCTTTCTTCTCTTTCTCTTTGCCTCTTCCCCAAGGATGCTCAAGCACTGTGCTTATGACAGGTGATCCACCCACACCTTCCTCCTTTATCATTAAACAACATTTAATTGACTAATTTTACAGCTATTTGACAAGATATTGCAGGAAAAAATACACTGTATCTTCACTGAAATAAATTGCTTTTGCACGTAAAGGTTCACTGAGCAAGGTGTTAAATGTATTAGAAATACCACACTCTAAGTGTAAAATTTGTTTCATCTCTTTTCTTATGACACCACCTTGCAAAAGATGTTGCCAGATACTTTTTATGAAGGATTCTGCCACTCCCCAAGGGCATTCTTATTTTAGCTGCTATCACTTCTTTATACAATTGACCTTTCAATAACACCTATTATAGAGGATTTTCCCAAAATGCATTTCATTAAAAAAACTGTATTTAAATATGTACTTGCATATGTGGTCTTGTTCGTTAAACATTTGTACATGCTGAGTAGTTTTGCTTTTTTTTGCAGTCTCTTAGATTATTGCCTATACTTTATATTTAAGAAAAATAGCCTTGCTAACTTTTTAGTATTTAAAACATTTTTCTTGCACTGATGATTTATAACTGAGATGAAAAATATGCTCAACTGTTTTTTTTTTACCCCTTTCTTCTTTAATCGGTTTATAAGGTTTCTATCTGAAACAGTATCTATTGTTATACTGGCTTTCACTCAATAACAGTGATTAGTCTAGCACATTTCTCTTGAGCTGGTAGGATTTCTTTCATATAATCAACGCTATGTACATAATAAGACTGTTGCTACTACTGTCTTTACTCTGATTAGTAGAAAATAAATAAAACAACCTAAAATAAAAAGAAGAAGAGGACATACCAAGGGTTAAAATTTGTATTTTTGTACCCCCTGAGTTAGACAACTGGAATACAGTCTAGCTGAAAAACTGTGCCGTGAATTGACCAAAGATAGACACATTTGATGACAGTACGGCATGCTTCTACTTGTCAAATAAAAGCTACCTGCATTAGCTGCCTCCTTCTTAACCTCCATTTCTATAAGTTGTACTCAGAAATTTGGCAGGGTGCACAGTGTGGAGGGGTGTGGATCTGGTTAACTTCAGCCAGTATGGGATGGAAATAGGTTGTGGATTCGTCACTACCTAATGATCACTGGCATAAAATCTAATTTAGAAAGCACTTTAAAACTCACAAGTATTATTATCAACACACATTAAATGTGAACATGAACACTCAAACTGTTAAGTATTTGAAATTGCTACGTAGCTTAGAATAAAAGTGGCCAGTCTTGTATTTTTGCAAGACTCTACTGCTTTTACAATACCTCTTTCCTTTCTCAACTTTCTGTGATCCTGAAATGTCTATGGCAACCAAGGGGGGATGAAATAGAAAGTCCTTTATGTCCTTCTAATTCACCAGCCCTGAAGTAAACATCTTGAAAACATCTTTTTTCACAGTGAGGGATTAATTCCAGCAATCAAAACCCACCGGTGAATGTGTCAAACACAATCAAGCCTGGTATTTGTATTATTATAACATCAATACGATACCTCTGTTGTCCTAGAAAACTTAAACCATCATTGGGATTATCAATACCGGTATTTTTGCTTTATTTGAGAGATTGATTACTTTAACATCTCAGAATGGAAAAATAAACTTCTTGTGGATCAATAGAACACTACTCTATGCTATGTACTCCTCTCCCCCCTGATAAATGCTCTTGATAAATGCTACTTTTGACTGCCTGCCTAGCTAACAGATTCCACATATGAGGTTGGAGCAGCTGTTTCTGACACACTGTTCCCTCCTAAATGTCCTGTTTCCTTTTCAGCAGCTCAGCAACAGCCTGGGTACCCAATCACGTGCTGAAGACATGAAATTATTTTGATGGGAATTATTAGAGAACATAGCCAGTGCATGATATAAGGCTCTCTGAATCATGCTTTAAAAAGAGCCAGAATTCATCATGGAAAGTTACCAAAGCCCAGGAAACTGACAAAAATGAGTAATGCTTTCAGTAATTCATATCACCTAAAGATGGCATGGTAAAAAGTACAAATTTAGATTCCAAAAACTTTGAGTCATTGACTCTTAACCCTGGAATAATGGGAACTTGTTCCTCTTCCTAGTCCTAGCCTCTATATGTTAAGTATAAAATGTGTGTCTGCATATATGAATGTATATTTGACCCATCATGTAAAATCAACATGTGTTTACTTTCATTTTAATTAATAACTTTCATTCTTTCTAACATCTGTCTTTTTCCCCAAAAAACTCTCAATCTCGTGAGGTCAAAGATTTTGTAATACAAGTGGTCTTAATCAAACTAACAAGACAATGGATACCCTTTGAATGGATAAATGAATGAATGAGTGATAAAGTGAATGATTAAAGGAAATCACCACGTTGGATATTCTAAGGAGGGGAGTCAGGGTGATTTCATGACTTCTAAAAGTTGACAACCATTTTGAAGTATAGAAGTTAATGCTAAAATAAGAGTTAAATATTTCAAGACACTGACAACGATGTTACAAACTAAAGGTTCTGTGTCAAGTCATTTGCATGGATAGTTTTGAAGATAAAGACTATACCACTAGGAGCTGGCCCACTTGAGAAAAATTTTCATAGAACATGGAACTTGAACTTGATCATTTAAAAAATATGACTTGGCCGAGTGTGGTGGCACACGCTTGTAATCCCAGTACTTTGGGAGGCAGAGACCGGACGATCCGGGTTCGCGGCCAGCCTCAGCTCTCTCTCGCGCTGTCTCTCTCTCTCTCTCTCTCTCTCTCTCTCTCTACTTAGTGAGGCCCTCTGCAACTTAGTGAGACCCGGTTTCAAAATAAAGTATAAAAAAATAGGGCCAGGGGCATAGCGCGGAGGTAGAACGCCCCTGCGTTCAATCCCCAGTACCGCCAAAAAAAAAATATGACTTGGATCCCTATGTATCATGCACTGTGCTATGTATTTGCTGTGCATTACCTCACTTAATTCTCACACATCCAAGAGCATCGTGTGTATCCTATTAAACCTATAGGGAAATAAAGGCTTACAGGGGTTAAAAATGTGTGCAGAACTAGAAAATAGTGAGAACGGCATTCAAAATCAGGTAGAGAGCCAAGCCCTTTGTTCTTCTTTTCTACCCTCCATGTTCTTGCTGAGTCTCAAGGAAAAGGAAAATATATAGGGGAAAGAGAGGGCACTATCATTAAAGTGTGAAAATGGCAATTTCCTTGGCAACTTGAAATTATTTGGGAAATAGTTAGCAAGCTTGATTCTCCTAAGAGCACCTGGTAGTATGTAAATAATGAATGGTGATAGTGAGTACAGAATCATTTTTGGGTTCTTTGATCGTGTCACACACCATGGTAAGCACTGTATGTATAAAGTCCCATTGATGTCTTGCTTTAGCACAGCAATCTGGTTGCCAACATGAGTATAAGCAGAGAGTGAAGGTACTCAGGTCCAGTGAAGGTGCTTGTCTTTCATTCCAAGTGGAGAGACACCCAAGGTTTTCCAGTAGTGGAATGATACAATCAAATTAATCAATATTTTATGTCAATGTTTTATTACATATGTTTTTTTTAACATGCTTTTATTGGTGCATTGGAGTCTTACATCACAATGAATATTTATTTGATGTTAACATACATGCACACAGCTCTTAGTGTCCCCCCCACCTCCCCCCACCCATATGAAGTACCGAGAATGATGTTGGTTTATTCACACATGTACACATAGTTTATGATAGTAATTCCACTGCTTCACTTCTTTCTTGCCCTTCCCCTCCCCTTGTACCTCTTCCCTTGCCCCACTAAGGGTTCTCCATTATCAACCAGAGTCCCTTGTGTGTCCCCACTACTCCCTAGGTTGCATATATTAATGAAAACATATGTCCCTTTTTTTCTGTGATTGGCTGATCTCGCTTAAAATAATATCCTCCAGATCCTTCCATTTTCTTGCAAATGATGTTATTTTGTTTTTCTTTATTGCTGAGTAGAATTCCATTGTGTGTATTTCCCACAATTTTGTAATCCACTCATCTGTTGATGGACACCTAGGTTGGTTCCATAATTTGGCCACTGTGAATTGCGCTGCTATGAATATGGGTATGCATATATTTAGTGACTATTGGTAGTGACATTTTATAAAAATGATACCTGAGCAAGATTAATCTAAGGTTGGGAATTAGGGATTTTCCATGTATGAGAATGAGTGTGAAATTGGGCACAGTGGCACATACAACTGTAATCCCAGTACTTGGTAGGATGAGACAGAAGGAACACAGATTTGAGGCCAGCCTCAGCAAGGTAGGGAGGCCCTCAGCAACTTAGCAAGACTCTGTTTCACAATAAGAAAATAAAAAGGGCCAGAGGTTTAGCTCAGAGGTAGAATGCCCCTGTACCAAAAATTCCAAGTACCAAAAAAAGAATGGGTGTGAGCCTGTGTGTGTTGGAGAGAGGAGCCGTGCTTTCTGAGAAGTTAACAACAGAGATTATTTTGGAGAACAGAACAGTAGTGCAAACTTCAAGATGAAAATGTCCTGAAACAAAGCAGCTACGCTGGGAGCGCAGATGGGACAGGTTATGTAGGTGGAAGAGAAGATAAGAAAAAGTATGAAACTAAACTTGAGTACAGGAACCTAAGTCAAATCTTTTGGCAGTTTCAGGTGGGGAGAAGAAAAGAGTGTTCAGTGAGAAACTGGCTATCGTACCACTAAGTGTTTTCTACTTCTCAATTCCCATACGCTTCCAGTGTCTTGAATTTGGGGGCTGCATGGTAGTTCTCCAGTTTCTCATAGGAGTTTCCTTTGTCCCAGACCAGAGGCAGGACATGTCTACACCTTGTCTCTCAGAAAGGTCTCTGTGTGTTGGAACAATGATGTCACCTTCACAGAGTCAGCAGCTGTGGGTACATGTGGGCAGGCTTTCTCTGTGGCTTTCAGAATGCATTGTAACAGCAGAGCAGCTGGCAGGGGGGAATGGAGCTGCATTATTCTAATATGGTTAACTTATTCTAATGAGCTGCATTCTCTAAAATCAGACTTGCTGATGTTGGCAGGAAATAAATTTAACTCCCCCGCACAAATAGATGCAAAGCTGAATTCTCAGATACATTTCATTTTCCACAAGGTAATCAAGATTCATAAAACTCCGATTTTGGATCAGGGCACCAGGGAGTCAATGTCCTTGAGGGAAACAAAATCTTCTAATGAGAATTGTATTTCAATGGGGTTAATCTCACAGGATCTGATAAATGGACACAGCGGAATTGAATCCCATTTTATTTGGCTTCATTGTCCCTTCTGCCATACATTTCATTCAATACCAAGTAATGAAATATGTAGAATCTGCACTATTTGCTTGTGGACCCGAAAACAAAACTAATGCCCTTAATCAAAAGAGCAGGAGATAAAGTTGATAGTGCATTATTTTCTAAGGTTACCAATGTCTTCAAAATTATACTAAGTTCTTAAATGTCCTCAAAATGTCTCAAAATCAAATTAACCCCTCCCTTCTCTCCAGTTTCCTCGAAATATATTAACTTCATGTCAGAAGGTGAGAAGACCATTCCAAATGTATCCTTCCCACTCCCCCCCACCTCCAATCTCCCATGCTTTATCATTAATAATTCCCTACATAGTAACCCACTAGAAAGCATTTTGGCAGCAAAATGAGAGCTTATAGAGAGAGGGCTAGGAAGGATAATCACATACAATTTTTTAAAACTTGCTTATTTAAACACATGACACACTTTCAGCTGTTCCGACATAACTCCTAAAAAGCCCTGAGTGCATGTCTGGAGTGTAGAGCACTCCGAACTCCCAGGGCCAATTTCATATTGAACTGAAAGTCAGGATTGATGGTATTATTTATGTCTGACACTTGGACTCAGCTGAAGACAGGTTTGTGTCACTAAAATAAGAATACTTAATGACACACTTACCAATTTTCCATTCCATGTGGCAAAGAAAATCTCCTCAAAGAGTCAACTTTCCCTCATGGGCCTCATGGGTGTCTTACCCTGGACACTCTGAGGAACCTGCTTATAACTTTGAAACTACCAATGCCTGTGCTTGTGAGGAGGTGAACACAAGAAGACAGAGGAAGGGGGCCCTTCTTGGGAGGGAGAAGGGGCAGCAGAAGTTTAACAGGTCTGTAGGAAAATATGAAAGTGAACTGTAGGTGGTTATGTAAAATGTTATTTCTTATATTTTAGTATTTACAGAGTTGATCCGATGAGACCATGGTATTTGTGCACATGTTGGGTAAGGAATTTATCGTCTACTCTTAGATATAAGACAGAAGATACTTAAGGGAAGATGTTTTGCCACTACACTTAGAATAAAATTCAGAATCTATTCCATGGCTTATAAATCCCCATATGAGTGATTCTGGGGACTACTAATCCCACAGATTCTAATTGGATTGCTTTTAGGTGTATCCTAGGCATCGATAGTTTTAAACACTCCCCAGGTCATTCAAATGTACATCAAGGATTCTGAAACACTGACCTCTATGGAAAAATTCTTGATTTTTCTCTAATTTCGTAATATCAACCACTGTCACCTTTTCTCCTCACCCATAGTATCCCACGCAGCCCTTATGTATTGTCCATAAGATTAGGCCGAGTTCAATTCCACCTGAGAATTGGGTATTGTCGTTTTGCTTAGAATGATCTGCCATCCACCATTTCCTTTCTAGCTCATCTAAATATCACCTCCTCCAGCAGGCTATTTTTTTAATCTATATCGAATCTAAGAATCTCTCCTGTGTTATTCTTCATCCCTATAAAATCTGTTGTATTTGCTTTATGGGATTAATCCCTATTGGAAATCCTTCTCAGTCATACCTTTCTTACTTACTGGCTGACAAGCCTCTCTACAAGGTGGACAGCCCTGTCCCTGTCACAGCGTTTTCTGATATAGCCTCTGTGCCTAGAACCCTGTCTGGCACACAGGAGTATTTGCTGAATATTTATTGAATAAATGAATGAAGGAGTAAGTGAATGAAATGTCAAGTTAAAAAAAAAGGCATTCATGGGAAAATTTTTCTTGACCATGAATTATTGGTCATTAAATCTCAGTGTTTGTCTTATATTATAGCATGCATTTAATCTTCTTTCTACTTAACAGTATTTTTCTGCCCTCGGCCTTTCTTTTAAGTCTCCCGAAGCAATGAGTGAAAGAGACTGGATCAAAGAATATGCGGCACATGTGCCAACGACCAAAACAATTTTCCATCAGAAAATTCAATCAAGACTTCTCTAATCAGGACATAAATCTTTCAGACACACATCACAGACTATACCACATCAGACCATATCTGCCATTTTTTTTTTTTTTGCTTTTTGCTTTTCCCCCCATCCATTTTGCAATTACAACCTATCAGTGGAAGAGGAACAGCACTGAACTAGCAGAGAGAAAGCAAGGCCCTGAAAAAGCAGTTTTAAACATGATGAACTTGGTACTTTTAGTTTATCTCAGTCTGCAATTTCAACTCTCTTGGGACTCAACAAAATGGAATCGGGCAATGCCGATCAATAATCTGAAATTCTGCTGTAAAGGGTATAGTACAAAATAAACATTAAGAGCTAGAGACTGTCTTTCCTCCTCTTTCAACCAGCAATACTCTCATTTCTCCAAAGCCTATGGAATTTTAAGAATGGTGGTGAGCACTCTACCTGTAAACTGTGTCATACTCATTCTCTAGTCTTGTCCAACTCAGGGAGAACATTCAATAAGATCCTGAGTTTATCCTCATTTAGCTTTTCAGCAATCTCATATACTTGTTATAATGAGTGGACATTTGCATATTGGTTATATTTGGCAAAAGATATATTCAAAATAATGAAAAAATGCAAAAAGGAAAGTCTTTGTAGATAGTCTTTCTTAGAATAAGTAAGTAAAATTCTATTCTTTAGGAAGAATAGAATGGAAATAACTTCTTTTCATGTTGTATTAATTTTTACAACTTAAGATTTTAGAATTTGTAAAAACATGAAAGTTGAAGTAGAAGATAGAAAGAAGAGATGAAATTGATTTCAGGAAAAATATAGGCATGTAGAAACAATGATAAAGTGTTTGACTTGGGCAGTTTCTGAAGTAAGGAGAGGATGTTAAAAAGCTGGATCTTGTTTAGACATATTTAGTCCTCCATATACGTTTATCACCATGTTAAATGAGTTAACTTAAATGCACATACCTTTGTGCTGGCACAGCATAACATAGGCAATGTGTGTTAGTTTGTGCTTGTCTTCCATTGTTCAAGAGAGCTCACGCAACCAGGATTTCTTTGTAATAGGAAATATTTCTAACAGGCATAGTGGAACCATGTAAAATATGGAATACTCTTATAGGTTAATTTATGTCTTGGAAAACATAATTATATTTATTAGTGACCTAATATACTGCCTAATAGTATGAAATCTAGAATGGTCAAGTTATGGATACTATATCATGTGGATCCATAGATCTTATGGATTTTTATGTCATATATCAGGTGCTTCACTAGGTAACTTATATATCTGTGATATTTAATAGTCATAAAACTCCTACCAAGGTGTCCAGGTTCATGCAGTTGACACGTAAATGTCATTGGATTAAAACCCTGGGAGTTGATAGAAGAGTCCTTATTTTAATCTTTCTGCTATATTTATTCCATATCATTTATCACTTAGTAGAGAATATATATTTAATTCAATTTAGAAAGATCATTACAGTTAAACAGAACATCAAAATTAGGAAGTAAGCCATGTCATATTCTAATTAGCTAAGCTATGCCTCTCATCTCCTGTTGTCTTTAGTCTCCCGAAGAAGAACTGCATCAAATAGGTAGACCTAGTTGATGGTGTCACAGGTTTCTCTTGGTTCTTGTGTCTCCAAAAGAAAGATTTCATTTGGGGGACACAGGGTAGGCATGAAAGGTTTTATTGGGTAAGTTCCACAGGAGAGTTACCAAGTCTGCTGGTCTGGGTGTGGAAAGAAGGAAGAAGGGGAAGGCTTGAGTCTGCCACATGGTGAGATTTTAATACTGTCCAGAAATCCCACCCCTCCTCATGCATAGTAATTTGGGGCAGTCACTGCTTAGTGCAACTGTGCTAAAGTCACCATGCTAGATTTTCCACTGGTATCTAAAGCTCCAATGTAATGGCTTGAAGTCACTGATCATGGCTGGGTGGGGTAATCTCCATATTTCTTCTCAGGAAGGCACCTCCCTGTTCCATTTCTTTCCCCATCTTGCTTATAACTATCTAACATTGGTATTGTTGATGTTTCAGGAAAATATCAATTGTGAGTATATTTTAAATTTTGCATTTTATAAGACCAACAATATTTGAGTAATTTCTTCTTAAAAAAAAAAGAGAGAGCCTGGCGTGGTGGCGCAAGCTTGTAATCCCAGTACTTGGGTGGCTGAGGCAGGAGGATCACAGGTTCGTGTCTGGCCTCAGCTACTTAGTGAGGCCCTCCACAACTTAGTGAGACCTTGTTTCAAAATAAAGAATAAAAACTAGGGCTGGGGTTGTAGCTCGGAGGTAGAATGCCCCTGGATTCAATCCCCAGTACCACAAAAAAAAAAAAAAAAAGAGAGAGAGAGAGAGGAAATGATGCTGGAACATTATTTGGGTGAAAGACAAACACTTTAAATGTATTGAGACATGGAAGGCAATCAATTCCCAGAAAAATAGTTGTCCAACAAAAGGAGGGAATATGACAAATTCAGTAAATTCCAAGAAATCAAGGCTGATAAAACACAAAATGTGTTCTTCTGCCAAGAGTAGAATATTTCGAAGACCTACATATAAGACTACAAGCAACCAAGAGTACTCAAAAGATAAATGAATAGCTAACTCGTAGTAAAACTAAGTAATTATTACGATAAACAATGTGTGCACTAAAAATGATCAGTACCACTTTTGGCAGAGTGGGAAGATGGTTTCTGACCAGCCCAAGGTGCAGCATCCAATTCCTGTTATTGTCATTGAAAAGAGGGCGGAAAAAGCAAGAAGGGAAACTGGTACATTGAAGTGTTGTGTTCTGCATAGTGGAAGAAAGTCATGTATTCCACAGGATCGTTACTCCTGCATGATTACATCCACACATAAACCTAGTTGAGTTGTCTTCAAAATGATCGATAAATCTGACAGAGATGCATTTGCCAATTATTTCCAATCAATGTAAGAAAGAATGTGTGTTAGAGTAAGTTAGCAATCAAATGTTCCCTCTCTCTGGGACTCCACGATCATCTCTTATTTTTCAAAACAATTCTGAATCCTTTGTCAGCCTCCAAAAAGTGTCTTTCTTTCTGACATTCGTGAACTAACAATAAATATATTTTAAAATCATATGCTTAAAACCTAACAGTAACCTAAGAAATCATTTGGATTCTAAATTCTACTCTAAGCACTCAGGAAGAAATTGAGGCCCATTCAGGCTATGAGTCATTAGAGATCATAAAGTCAGTTCTTTACTAGGGCCTCAGTCAGTGCTCAGTGAATTTCTTAAATTAGAAGTTGCGCTACCATTCATTTGGCTGGAGCTGGTCCTTCTCCATTCCCCTCTCTCACATTACAAGAAAGAGGTAGACAGTGAAATGAAGTGAATATAACTTTTTAGTGCTTTTTTTTAAACCTTTATATGCATGCATATCTACAGCATTCCTAGTCTGTTGGGTGTGTCTTGAACTATGCGCAAATTAAAATAATACCGGCACAAAATGTAACTAAGGCCTAATAGCTATTTTTAATTATTGGAATACTAATTACATCAATACTTAAAACTGCATATGGGTTAGTTTTCTTTAAAGTGTTCCCATGTTCTACATCATGTAAACTTAAAGTTAAAAATGAGAGAAGGAATATTGCAATGTTACAGGAAGTAACTGAGTCAAAATAATTAGTGAGATTTAAATGGATCTTAACACAGTGAGTGAAAACAAATGTTGGCTTAAATCTGAGGCAAAAAAGAAAGAATCTGGAAACAGTCGCCACGTTGGAGGCCAGTTAACATTTTACTCATGTAATTGGAGAAAGAGGTTTGATAGTTTATGCTTGAGATCGGTAAATCCTATGCCCTACATATTTATCTCTTTCTGCTTAGCATAACAATAATGGTAATCCCCTGGCAGTATTTGACTGTGACCTTTTGACCTATCTTGAATTTAATGTCCTTGTTCACTGTGAACATCACTTAATCCCCTTTCCTCTTGGCTTCAGTTCAGCAGCTTATACATTCTAAAATCAATTTGTAGAAAAACTAGTTTCAACACAAATTCCTTTAATTATAAATGTATTAGAAAATTTTCACATTCCTTTTCTGTTTTCTCTCTGAATATCCATTATATTGTTCTGTAAGCCCAGATATTTAGAAAGGCTTCCTTCTGCTTACATGTCCTGCTTCTGTTTTGGAAAGAGGCACTTAAATGTTTGTGTTCATTTGTTGTGCACTAAGACATAAAAATGCATGGTATTTTGCTCCTTGGGATTTGGCAATATTGTATAAATTTAAAACATAAAGCATTTCCAACTGCTTAATCCTTTCTTTCTCTTCTTTTCCAATGCCCAATACACAAAACAAAACAAAACAAAAAAACAAACAGAAACAGAAAATGCTAATGCTTTGTCCAGATAATAGCAGGGTGACCTCATTTCTATTGTTACCTTCAGATTCAGCTTTGTCATTGTTTCCTATATTGGACCAGACTGGATTTCTTGGCTTTTCAGTTGCTGAGTTTTTGCAGATTTTTTTTTTTTTTTTTTTTTTTTGTCATTTGAACTCATCTGGAAAAGACACCAATTTTCTAAGGTTTTTTTAATTTTTTTTCCTTGAACCCATAATAAAAGTGAGTCCATTACGTCTGAACAATGATCCTGTTCTGAGAAATAAAGTTAATCAAGAGAGTTTAAGATTTTTTTTTGCCTAGTAAATATTAATAATGAACAAACATAGTTCTTATAAGTACAACATCATACATGTTTTATATAGATTCAACAACCTAAATAGTAAACATTTGATTTTAGCAAACAACACAGAAAACAGCATGGCAGTTTTAAAAATAAAAATTTAAAAATAGTGCTACTCTAGGACCCAGCATCCCTCCTCTGAGCATATACCCAAAGGAAATGAAATTATTTCCTCCTAGAGATATCTACATGCCCATGGTAACTGCAGCATGATTCACAACAAGTAATAACCTAAGTTTCCATTGATAGAAGAATGCATAAAGGACAGAATGAATATATATATACACACGTATATATGACCTATACGCACACACACATATATACACACATATATTCATATGAAAATGGAATAATACTAAAACTTAAAAGAGAACAAATTCTTGCTATTTGCCACTATGTGGATGAGACCGGAGGACATTATACTAAGTGAATAAGTGCAACACAAAAAGAAAAATAGTGCATGATCTGATTCATGGAATCAGAAAACAAAATGTAAATATACAGATATATAAATATACAAAATGTAAATATACAACTCTGGTTAATAGGAAAGGGGTAGGGAGGAAATAGGGGAGATGTCAGTCAGAGAATGCAAAGTAGCAAATTTGTGGGCTGAACAAATCTAGAGACCTAATGTACAACCTGAGGACTATAGGCAGTAAAATGTCCTGAATTTTAGATCCCTGCTGGATGAGTAGATTTTAGCTGCTCTTGCCACAAAAGTGAAACAGAAAATGGGTAACTATGTGAGATGAGGATTATGTTCATTTTCTTCACTACAGTAACCCTTTTACTGTGTATCTGCATCCCTGCACATAATGCTGTAGACCTTAAATATACACAATAACATTTATTTTTTAAAAAATAACCGCCACAAAGCAATTTGGCCAAATCATCATGACACCAAAACACAGGTCAGGGTTTTCAAATATAAAATGACCGTTCTCACCCTGTCTTATAGAGTAAGAAGTTTCAACTGGAACTTGTTTCTTGCTTCTCTGGAGCAACCCCCTGCATTTATCTCCTGCTGGCTCCTCACGGTGTCCACCCTGAGTTGGTTCAGACCTTTTCATTCTCCTCCAGGTTCTCCTATCCCACTCCCCAGATAATTCGGGAGACTGAGTTCACGAGGTTCAGTCTTTGTCTTTGTCCCAGATCAATGTATGGCTCTGTTTGCACCTACACTTTCATCTTTCTTTCAGGTTTAGGAAAAACCTCATCCTCTCTTTTTCTGTCTGAAGTTAATCCCTCTTCTCTGTCCTCAGATACCCACCTTTAGAGACACTTTGGTACCATTCTTACTCTTCTGATTTTGAGCTCAAGTTTTTCCTTATACCTGGATTTCTTCTCTCAGCTTTATACACTCACATCTTCCTTGATGTCCAATATTCACTGTCTTATCCCCATGGTGTGTGGATACTCTGTATGACACCTTTCCTCTGGAAACCATTGACCATTATCACCTCTTTTATTAATGGCTTGCCATTCTTGCACAAAATTCTTCTACAAACTATGTATAGGTTGTATTTTCACTTTTCATAAAACATTCCCCAGTGTCGTGGATTGAAAGTAAAATGTCCCTCAGACCTTATGCTCTGGAGGCAGCCATGCTCAGAGGAAGGTCCCTGGGCGTGTGGCCTCTTAAGGCAGGGCATAGCTGTGGGGCTGTGGCCTTGGGGACTATATAGATCCCTCACTCTCTCCCCTTGCTCTCTCTGCTTCCCTCCATCATGCCCTAAGCCCTGGATCCTTCTTGTCAGCCGGAGTAAATAGATTATATGCATGGACTGAAATCTCTAGACCCATAAGCAAATAAATCTTCCTTCCTCTAAGTTGTGGTCATCAGGTAGTTGGGGTCACAGCGGGAAGATTGCTGACTGAAATACCCAGATTCCTGATTTATTTTCTGATCCCCAAATCAGTCTCTTCAAAGTCTAAGTATCTGATCCTTAATCACAGCAGCCTCAGTTCATACCTCCTTTACTCTTCAGATGTTTCAGCTTTTCATCATTTTGAAATCAATATACACATGATGATTCTATCATGTAAAGCACTAATTGAATAATTATACTAGTGATATGCAATTTATTTGTTATTTGTTATTAAAGCTAAAATTTGAATTTGCTCCAGACAGGTGAGCCCTGATTTCTTCCAGGTTTTGAACATCTAGGCTTCTGTGAGTATTACAATGTAAAAAAAAAAAAATGATAGCGTTTTCTATTTGGTATTAGACATAAAGTTTACTTCTGAGATAAGAACACTTTTATTGATAATTTATAATAGATTTGCAGATAGTAGCTGTTTTTCTATAAATTCATTGTATTTACTTTTAATACAAATTACATCCTATCAGTAATGTGATGCTTGAGTAATAATTTGAACCCCAATGTTTGCCACGTTTCATTTCATTGGAAGCCTCCCTCAGATGCTATTACATCCACAGTTTCATTTAAAAGTTTTCGAAGAGAGTACACTTGGTTCCAGAGTTCAAAGTTTTGAGCTCAAGTTCTTTCTCAAGGGGTCTTTTACAAAGTCTTTCACGGGGAAACTTTCATGTGCAGGGAAGCAAGTCCTAATTCTCTCACTTATGCATCCACCATCTTTTGTCCCCACATGATTGACAACAGGCTTCATACGGCTAGTAGGCATCCCAAAACATGTCATTCCAAAAAGTTTCACATATATTTGTATAAAGAATGAATATTTCATTGCGATATTAAAAATGCATAAATTAGTTATGTCAGCAGAAAAATGCAGAATTCTTTTTTGCAAAAGGATTCTTGATGAAGAAAGAGACTTAAATGCTAAAGTATAACTTTTATAAGTAATTGATAATTTTTATCAGTTACTGCTTAATCTAATCCTTGGCTTCTCAGCATGTTTGAATGTGGAATACATTTTTTCACACTTTAATCTTTATTTCAGATCATTATATCTACAATAACATTTAAATGGGAGTTAGGCTTTAAATAGATGTATGAAGACTTTTTATCTCGGTGGGCTAACTGTCCTCATCCTCCACTTTTATCACTTTTCCCTCTCTTCTCTTTCCTGGAACCAAGCTTCCATTCTTTGCAATTCTATTATATTCCATAATCTATATCTCAATTCAGGACTAAAATAATGTGGTAGTAGACTGATAATGGCAATTTCATAGCTTAACATTTCTCAATAGAACAAATATCTAACTTAGGATGGAATTTATCTTATACTTGAATGTTTCTATAAGAATGAGTACATTATTGAGTTCCCATCCTACACTTATGCATGTGTAAAGCATCAACAATAGATCACTCTACAAATGACGAGCATATACACACTTGTGCTCCATGGATGTCAAATCTGTACAAATTCCAATGGTATGGGCCACAATATTTCAACCAAAAAAAAAAAAAAGGAGCAGAATATTGGGTCCAGTAAAATAAGACATTCATTAGGTTAAAAAAATGATGATTTTGTTTCCACGTTGACTTCAGGGATCCAGGAATAAAGAAATCAAATTTAGGATATATGGAGAGCTATAAAAATAAATCTCTTTATTGCTTTGAGCAGATACACAACTCTTTTTACTTCTGTACACATTCAAGACCTCAGCATCATCCCGTCATTTGTCCCTGTCCCCATCCAAACTCATGGGTGTGCTGAACCACCAGAGATTCACGAGGTTCACTGTGGGCAGGGAGGTGGGAACACATCTGCTGAATGGAAGCAAAACAGAAATGGAGCAGATGGCAGAAGTAATGAGGGTGAAGAGCAGAGAGGAAAATTCCCCAAAGATGCACCAATGGCATTACTGCATCTGCTGAAAGAAGAGAGGACTAAAAAGGGAACCAGCGTGGTTTCTGGACATCTGCATGAGCAGACACAGTCAGGGGCCACTCTGCAGGATTACGTTGCGAGGTGGCTGGGAAACAGGGAGCGGATGGATGAGGAAGAAAGATGTGGACATGCTGTCTGATTTCTTTTGTGATAGTACATCTTCTGCTTTAGAAACAACAAATATTGGCCAGCATTTAATATATTCTGGTTGCAATTGTCATACATTCCGTAAAAGAGTAATTTTCTTTAAAAACACCAGAACAATCCAGCAGCACCATCATCAAGAACAAAATTTCTTCCCTTTGCTCACTAAAGCCCTTTACAGTTTCCTTCATGTTTTAAAGGAAAAGGAAAATGGTTTAATTTGGCACTGTAAAATGAAATGAAAAAATTCCGGCATTTTAAAGATCTTAAAAGGTTATTGGTTTTATATCATTTATTTCCTATAGAATTGACAGGAAGTGAGAACTTCCTTTATTATTTTACATATAAAAACTAGGTCACTGAAATCAAAGGCATCAGGTACCTGCTTATCCTAAACTATTTATAACATATTTTAGTGGGATTTGAGTTCATGAGAAAATAAGGCCTCTGGATCTTTTTTCTCTATCACAGGGGAGTTGCTAATATTGATGGCCAATGCCACTTTTAAGAGGACAATAACATAATTTGGACATGGATTTTTCTGTGTGTTTTTAGGTGAGAAGGAAGACAATTGCCAGGAAAAAGAGAAGACAGGGAAGAGATAAGTCAATGCAATAATCTTACTGCTTCTTCAGCCCTAAAATTTGGGTCATAAAAACTTAGAATGATGCAAAAAGTTTTCTATTTTTTCTCTATTTGACAAGAATAAAAATGAAATGCTGCTTTACTTTGCAAACATTGGAAATGAATAAATTGATGTATTACCACCTTCTTCTTCCTCTAGACAGAGAAATAGGGTTATAGCAGGAACAGTGATTATATTGCAGTATATGCACACATACATGCACCTATTTACACAGTGGGCCCATGGACTCTTGAAACCATTTCACATTAGCTTCTGATACAATTTATTTAAAGAGGTTTCTTCAAAGAAATCAACAGTGAACTATTGTTCTCCCATAATGCAGAAAATTAATTTTGAAAGAGTTTAATATACTTAGGGTTTCCTTAAATATTAAAATTTGGCATAACTCTAATGTGAAAGAAAGTACAACTTGAAAACATTTTTAATACTGAAATGTTCCTTATTTTGTGCGTCAATTAAAAGAATACAAGAGAGCCTTCCAATATTTTCATGCCTGATCTAAATATGCAATAGTATGTTTTCATGTTTATTTATTATTTATTTATTATTTATTTGTTTGTTTGTTTGTTTGCAGTACTAGCAATTGAACCCAGGAACATTTTACATCTAAACTATATTCCCAGTTCTTCTTTTCATTTTCATTTTTATTTTGAGACAGGGTCTCATTAAGTTTCCCAGTGGGCCTTATACTTGCCATCCTCCTACCTCAACCTCTTGAGTAGCTGAGATTACAGGCCTACACCATATCCACCTTCTTTTCATGTTCTCATGGAATTCTCCCTAATTGCAAGAATATTTTTTCTGCCAACCAAGCTAAAAATTCTTTTATAAAGGATATAACTGAAGGATCCAGTTATAACCAGATATAATATTTGTAAGATATACAAGTTTCTTATAATAAGAGGAACTGATATTTAATGAGTGTTCATGATGTGCCAGCCACTAGTTGAAAGGATTTACATACATGATATTAGTTAGTCACGCAATGACCCTATGACGAAAATACTTTAATCATCCATATTGTGTAGGAGGAGAAACGGATCCAGAGGGATTAAGTAACTTTCTTAGGTTTAAACAGCTGGAAAATTGCAGAGCTGGATTTGAAGCAAGGAAATGTAGCTCAGGAGCTATGACTCAACCACAATTCGACAACATGATCCTGTTTTTCAGTCATTTCAATGTTCTATCCTCTTTAGTCTGAACGTAGGTTGTAGTCACCAATGTTAAACTAAGAAGTGACATCGAAAGTTCATGTAAATATTCATTCAGTCAACATTTATAATATTTAAATCCATATAATAAATGAGACATGCAATGAAAAAAGCCTAAACTTTAGCTACTTCCACATGTAAGAATTTAGATTCATGAAACAGAAAGCAAAATGTAACTGGGAGAGTCCGTAGCAGAAACAGGTAAACAGGACAGAATTGTCTTCATGTAGCAAAGCACTTCAAAAATATACATATATAGCCTGTGGGCTTGTCCAGGATAAACTAGATCTGAGGCAGAGACAATAACTCAAGTGTTCTGTATAATAAACTAAGAGAGGTTTCCAGTTTCCCAAGTCAGTTCTGAGGGGAAGAGAAGAGAAAAAGAATGAGAAGGAAGGAAAAGACATAAATTCTGCCTAGACTCTGACTACTAAAAAATTCCTGAGGGTAGAAATGCCTGAAGGACTTTTATTGTTTATGTATTTATTCATTTATTTGTGTGCGTGTGTGTGAGGGTACTTGGGATAGAACCCAGGGGTATTCTATCTCTGAGCTCCACCCCCAGCCCTATTTTTTTTTTAATGTTGAAACAGGATCTCACTAAGTTGCAAAGGGCCTAAGTTGCTGAGGTTGGCCACGAACCTGCGATCCTCCTGTCTCAGCCTCCCAAGTACTGGGATAACAGGAGTGCGCCACCATGCCCGTCTCTGAAGGACTTTTAGAAATAGGAAATCTACTTTTTAATATTATGTGATTTGTTGGGCAATGCAACCTTCCCCAGTCTTGCCTTATTACTATCAACAAATGGTTTGCAAATTTCAATCCTCTGACTGCAAGTCCTGGCATTAAGCAGAACTTTGTTAGAGGTCCATTCTCAGGAACCTTCCCCAGGGCTACTGAATGAGGAACTCTGCAGACTGTATAATCTGGGATTAACAACCCCTCCAGACAATTGTAATACATGCTGTGAATTTGAGAACATCAGACCCAACCTTTAGCAAACCTTACAACCCTGCACAAGGTTATTTCCTCAGCCTTGTGTAAGTGGTACTTCAAAGTGAAGAATTCCAGTCCAGGTACAAAAGATGTCATGAACACAAAGTGAGATACCAAGTAAAGATGAAAGACTTATCTAAAATTAGGAAAAGAGTAATCATGTACAATTCAGTGAACCCTTGTGAAGGGATTCTAAGAGTTCTTCAATTAAGTTATCACTTTGAGAGTAGAAATAATTGACATATTTGTAGGTGGCTTCTTTTGACTAGTTTAAATTTAATACAACTTAGAAGTTATAGAATAGTCTCTTTTTAAAAAATGTATTGGCAATGATGTGTTTTGAAATATCTCCAAAGGATACTTCCATTTGAGGAGTGAATGTGTCCCAATCATGGACTAAGGAATTCAGTGGGAGGGTCACCTGTACTAACCACTTCTAGATTGGGGATAGAGTGGTGTTGAGAAGCTGGAGTGTTCTGCAGTGGGCTTTGGGACAGAAAGCATCATAATTGGTAGCTAAACCTACTACCTGATTTAGGACTTTTTAAATCTACAATGATGTGAAAGCAAACACATTCAGACTGACCTATAACTTAAATATTGAATTTTGATCTTCTCACAGGCTAGCAAAATACAGTGCTTTCTTTTGATGCTGAGCAGTGAACTATAGCTCCCATTTAAGCTACAAGGTATGGGACTACACAATGGATACTCTATAGCATGGCACACTCCCTAGCTTAGCTGTGATGTTCAGTAGGACAGGTGCTTTATTGACTTAAGATTTTTCACTGTAGGATGGGTCTATGAGAACATAACCCCATCATGAATTGAGAAGCATCTATATTTGTGTTTGTAAAGGTAGAAGTAGGGAGCAAGAATACAGTCAAACCAGTAGTAGGGTGGTGATATGGAAGGAAAGACAATATGTTTCAGAGACAGATATTTAATATACTGGTCAGAGTGCATGCTATCTTCCTTGTGTAACAGTCCCTTGACCTTTCTCTGGAGAATCAAATGATGGAAAACACAACTCAAACTGACCTGTGCTTCTTCTTAATCCATGACTGTCTGGAAGTTGTGTTCCTCCCTCACTTTACTCTGCCCACCACCACCACACAACACCTTAACCCCTTACTTTAGACAGCATTCTCACTGCTGGACCCAAAATATCTGATGGTTATATTAGAGGAAAGAAGATTTATTTGCTCACAGTTCTGGAAGTTTCAGTCAGTTAGACCAGATATGTCTGAGGATCTTAGGACATGGCGGTGGGAAACAGAGAGAGCAGGGAGGGAACAAGGGAGATATCTATCTATCTATCTCTCTATCTATCTATCCATCCATCCATCCATCCATCTATCTATCTATCTATCTATCTATCTAGTTCCCAGTTCCCAAGGCCACACCCCCATTGACCCACCTCCTCCAGCCACAGCCTACCTGCTTACCTACCCAACCAATAAATTCACGAGTCTATGAATGGATTTACGCATTGATGAGATTACAACCTTCATGATTCAATCATTTCATTTCACTTCTGAACATTTTTGCATTCTCAATACATGAGCTCTTCCAGGGAACATTCTATACCTAAATCATAACACTCCTGGAGTAGACACCACTCCTCTAGTCTATACAGTCAGGTTGTCTTGATTCCCAATGACACTTTAGTTCAGGGGTTCAGAGGGAGTGTGTGTGTGTGTGTGTGTGTGTGTGTGTCTGTTACTGGGGATTGCTCCCAGGAGCATTCTACCTCCCCAGCCCTATAGCCCTATTTTATTTATTTATTTATTTATTTATTTATTTATTTATTTTTGCAGTACTGGGGATTGAACCCAGGGGCTTTCTACCTCCGGGTTATACCCTCAGCCCTATTTTTTGTTCTTTATTTTGAAACAGGGTCTCACTAAGTTGCGGAGGCCTCACTAAGTAGCTGAGGCTGGCTGCTGTCTCAGCCTCCCAAGTACTGGAATTACAAGCATATGCCACCACACCCAGCTTATTTTTTTATTTTGAAACAGGTCCTCACTAAGTTGCTGAGGCTGGCCAAGAACCTATGATCCTCCTGTCTCAGCCTCCCAAGTACTGGGATAACAAGCACACACCACCATGCCGGGCTTCAGAGGGATTTAAGTACAATCTAATCATCCAAATGGATTCTTAGAGTCCAGCCCCGGTTTTTATTTGAGTTTTTGGTAGAATAGAGCTTTTCTTTTTGGCACATTGGTTCTATGATATAATGCCTGGAGCTCTTGAGGTTTTGGCATTTTTAAGGGAATAGTTCATGTTAAGACATAGCCAAGAGATAGAAAACAAAGCATGCAGTTTGATAAACAAGTCTTGATTGGTATTACATCCTTGGGTACAGCTATCATGGAAATTAGAACTCTTCCAGCACATTTAGTTCTGTAACTATTTTTTCACTTATTGCTCAAGCCTGCTCAAGTTGGATCTTCCTATATTGTAGAATAAAATAAATGTGATACAGTAGTTAGGACCTAGCATAGATTCCACATCTTACTGGCTTATTGCCTTTTTTTCTTCAGAAAAAAAAATACTCCACACTGCCCTGGGTGCTTCTACCACCCCATATTTTTATTCAATGCTCCCCAGTTGCACCCCTTGGATCTGTCCAGCATACTCCTTAGGGACAATATTCCCAAATTTGGAAATCTGTGCAAAAGAACAGTAGAATCATTGGCAGGTTGATTAGGTCAACATCTCATATTGGGCTCCAGGAAATGTAAGAAGAGGGCTATCCTGCTAAATTAGGACAAGTGAATGGATATCTATAATGTTTTGAGCACAATCTCCTGTATGTGTTCATTAAGGATTCTTGAGTAATCTAGATGCCCACACTGGCAAACCCATCTTTGGGCTAAGTGGAAAATAAATGATGTCCCAGTTCTATAGTATCCATAATTTAAAGCAACACATTCTAAGAGTCATGAAGAATTATTGGTCCTAAGTCAGATCAGTATTTGGGACTTTACTCACCAAACTTGGAAGCCATTGCTGTGGAAATGCGAATCCTAGTGCCAGTGGGCATAGCAAAGCTGTCTGTGCTCCCTCTCATGGCCCTTGGCGTTCCCTGTTTCAGGCAATCTGATGTCTCTTTCCAGCAAGTACCAGCAGCTCTCTACCTGTAGACTTTCTCTGGAATCCTCAGGTCAACCATGATGTATGCCTAAAGGACTGGGAATTAAGGATTCCCCAGGAAGCAGTCCTTAATCAATGATACAAGGTAACAAGCAGGGGACTATCTCAGTCTCTCCACCTCTCGACTCTTGAAGTGGGCAGCTCTGAGGCATGTTCTACATTTTTTTCCAGAGACGCTCAGCAGGCTTTGGCTAAGCTGTCATCTACTGAATAACCAGTCCTTAACTCATCTGGTCTGGCTTTTTCCCATTCCCCTCTCTTTGCTCTTGACATCACCTCCAAAACATACTCCTTGAACTCTAATTCTTCCTTGCCTTGGATCTGATTCTGTCATTATGTGGGCAGCCAAGATAAATGATGATATGCAAAATCAAAAAACGTATAAAGTATGAGAGGGTGGACAAAATTGAGCAAACCAAAAAAGTTCAAAAAAGTTCACAGTAAGAAGAGCCTGACAACAACCTAATATAAATTAGAAAGTTCAGAACATGTAGACAAGTTAAATATTTAAATAAAAATACCAACCAGGCATGGTGACACACACCTGTAATCCTAGTACTTTGGAGGCTGAGACAGAAGGATCACAAGTTCACTTAGCAAGATTTTCAGCAACCTAGTAGGACCCTGTTTCAAAACAAAGAATACAAAAAAAGGGCTGGTGGTCTAGGTCAGAGGTAGAATGCTCCTGGTTTCAAACCAAGTACCACACATGCATGTGTACACACACACACACACACACACACACACACACACACACACAATTAAAAGGAAAAAGAAAAGAAAACCTACTTACAGAAACTGTAGTGAACAAACACTCTGCTATATTACCCCACACATTTTTAATATAATTTTATTGCTGCATTGTAGTCTCACATCATAATGTAGTTCAGAATGATAGTGACATATATGCATATAGCACTTGGTGAGCTTCCCACACATTTTAATAAGCATTATCTTTCCAATATTGAGGAAAAATAGGATTGGAGTTTTCCTCTATCCAATAAACTTTATTCAAATTTCTGCACTCTGTAGTTCTACAACCTGGCCTCTGTAGATAATGAATAGATATTCAATTAAAGAAATTGACAAAGGTAGCTTCTATCTTTGAAGAAACATCTTATAATATTTTCTGTAGTAGATTGATGTGCTTTTTTTGCAGTAGAGGCTAGCAGAAGAGTTACCATCAACTTAGGCAAACTTTGCTCTCAGAAATTTGGGAAGAAACTGTCAAGAAACCTCAGCCTGAAGTTTAATAGCTTGTGAACCATAACTTGTTTCCAGTAATTCATTCTGCTGGTAATTATCTGCATAGGACCAAAAAGAGCAGGGGCTGTTGAATTCCTAATTTTTAGGAAGTTGGAAAGAAAATCCCAGAGGAGTTTTAAAAAGCCCAAAGATAGCTAGCTACGCTTGAAATAAGCAGAGATTTGAATACCTGTTCTCAGGAGTAATAGGTTCAATCTTAGATGGGAGACACTAACAATGGGATAATAATAGAGCTAGAAACAGGCAGAAGAAAATGCATCAGACAAGAACATATCACCCATAGGAAAAGATAACAATCTTTACTGAACAACAGGATATTAATCAGTAAAAGTGATCCCCATCCCCCAACACTTTGTTAGTATTTTACTTTAATTTCAAAGCAAGGACAAATACCATATCCTCTGCCTCCTGAAAGAAAAAGAAATAAACATAATAATAAAATCTATTTTAACAGCCAACGACCAGTATATTTTCCACTTTGTAATCCTGTTACGTTCAATTTTTTTTTTTGTTCCCTGCTCTCTCTTTAGGTTGGTACATTGATTTGAAATTCAATGAAAATCTCATTAAAAATATTTTTGGAGGCATCCAGAGAGCAAGAAGGAGAGAATGACCTATGGGTAGTCTAGACTGGACTCACTCACTCTTTCTGAACCCAGCTGTCCCTGATCTGTTGTTTATGTTCCGCATTGTTCCTGGGACTCAGATGACACATCTGTCCCCTAAAAACAAATGGGGGATCTTGGGCTCCTAGAGGTCTACATGACCATTTCCTTCAGTGATTAGCAAGAAACTCCCAAGACTTGCTGTAGTGATTGGCCCTGACCGGAAGATGATTGCAGGCTAAGTTCCAAGTTGAAAGCCGGCCTTCTTACAGTGCCGGTGTTGAAAACACAGCGTGCGTCTAATAGGGCAGTTGAATCAGCTTCATTCCATAGTATGCAATGTGTGTACACATGATAAAATAGATGAAAGAACTCCAATCTAACTTGGAAATAAATACGCAGAGGATCGTATTTTACCTAATTCATTCAGGCTCTGCTGGAAAGTAAAAGGTGACTGTTTCCTTTCTACTTGTATAAATTGTATTGCTGCATTGCTATTAATTCAATGCAAAATGCACACAATCACACACATACACACACATAACTGGAAGGTTTTAATCCAAAGTTAAATATCTCAAGCTGAAGGAGAGATTGCATTGAAGTGTAGGGAAAAAAAAAAGAACACATTTTAAGTTTGCTGAAAAGAAATTATGGGGCAATCACAAGCTATTATAAAATTTTCCTCTCTTCTCTTTAAAGGACATGAGGCATAGGAAGATATAGGTAGCCTAATTCAATTCATCATGATTGAATTTATACTCTTCAAAATTGGGCAATTTATACTCAGGGAGTATGTTTTTATCTTTTATTCAAAAGAGATTGGAATTTTTTTCTCATCTGAGACATTGAGAAGATGAGTCACAAAAGGTAATGTTCCTGGATCATTGCTTATCGGGAGAAGAACTCAAAATAAAATTCTTGGCCTCAAAGAGGTAGGATAGTGTCATAAAGAGTGTGCCTTTTGCAACAAGGCAGATTTATGTTCAAATATTTTGTAAGGTATCTGAAAACTGTCGTACAAGATATTATAAATCTGAAGGCTCTTGGAAATTTCAGTGCAAGTTTTGGGGTAAGAAATCAGTATATTGTTTTCAGTATCACTAAGTTATGGAGCCAAGACAGGATACATTGGGATTCATCCTAGAGATGATTAAAGCAAACTATAAAATGTTTTTAATGTCAAGCACCTCTTAGTGTTCAGCATACTTTGTCAAAGAAATCTGTAGATTTATGAAGAACTAGAACCTGAGTTGAAGAATTAATTGTACTCATTGGAATGCTGTCACTGATTGCTGATTTCCAGTTAGCTTGCAAATGTTCTCAAAACCAGTGAAAGGAAGAACCACAAAGAGAAAATTGTTGTAGGAGGTCATCATCTTTAATGTTAATTGAGGTTCCCTTTGGTAGAGATCTAGGTGAAAACAGTTTCACACAATATGTCGTGTTAAACTTCTGGAGTTCTTAGTACTTTTCAACATGTTTGTCCAGATGCTTGGAGAATGCTTTTGATCTGTTATAGCCTCAGCTTTCTGTCTTTCCTTTGCATACTATTTTTAATAAATAATGCCATCAATTATCATCTCTCAGTTGTCATTTAATAGACTCAGGAAACCTTATCTCATTGTTATTTCTGTAGTACATCTCTTGTACTTTCTATTCTATACTCTACTCTCTCCTAGTTATACTCTTTAACTCTCTAGTTGCTCATCTTTGATTGCCTTAATCATTTCTTAAATACTTTACCTACTGGTATTTCCATCTGTTTTGACTGTTGCCTTCTTTTCTTCTTACTCTCTAGGCAATATTATTATTATTATTATATTTTTTTTTTGCGGTACCGGGGATTGAACGCAGGGGTGTTCTACCTCCACGCTCCACCCCCGGCCCTATTTTTTTATACTTTATTTTGAAACCGGGTCTCACGAAGTTGTGGTGGGTCTCACTAAGTAGAGAGAGAGAGAGAGAGAGGGAGAGAGAGAGAGAGAGAGAGCTGAGGCTGGCCGCGAACCCGGATCCTCCGGTCTCCATCTCCCAAAGTACTGGGATTACAAGCGTGCGCCACCAGGCCCAGCTTCTAGGCAATATTATAATATTATACCTGTGCTGCAGATATCTCTTCTCCTTTTATAGATGAGAAAATTGATACACAGAGGAGTTAAAAAAATTCCCCTCAGGTCACATATTCAGTAAGAATCAGAGCTTAAATTTTTTACAATGCTGATGTTCCTTCTACCAACCACATATGTCTCTATGGGAGAGAAGAAATTTGTGGTAACAAAACCCAGAACATTTCTCTGGCTTAGGCAACATTCCTTTCTTGTTTTTTAACACATTGCAGCTGGTTCACGAGCCCGTGACTTTACATTACTGCATTTGGAGATCCTAATGGGGCAGAGGCTCCACCACCTAGAGGGTTGCTGCTTTTGGTGTCAAGAAAAGGAGAACTGGGGAGTTGAGCAACAGTAATTAAAAAACTTAAACAGATATTTAAAAAACAGGCATTGATTTTGGTCATGGAATATTGGTTAAAGCACCTTACATGGCCCTGATCCAGAGGATGGACATTTAGGAGAGCCAGGTGATTGTGAATGGAAGTAATGCACACCACAGATTCAAATATTGGTAGAGGTAGAATAGTCAGCATGTATTTTATAATTGTAGCAGAAACTTTCATTTTTTTGCCTGCCAATCCCATCACTTCCTTCTTAATAGTACCACAACGGTTGGCAGGGGATAATTTCTTCTCTCCCATTTTGTATAGTCTTACAGGATAGACATAAAAGGTGACTGATCCTCCCTCTTAGTCTAGCACAGCGAAAAGCTGGCCACAGAAGCTAAGCCGAGCCAGTCGCAGTAGCAGGGCTTGAGGCATATGACTTGTTACAAATACTGAAGGAAGGAAGAGCAGAAGGTCATCCATTCTGATGGAGTATGCTGAGCCAGTTACTGTTGCTAGGATGATCATGGTCCCTGCTATCGTTTGGGTGTGTACTTTGTCTCTCAAGTGTTCATATGTTGCAGGCTTGGTCCTAAGGGTGGCTGTGTTGAGACAGTGGAAACTTTAAGAGGTAGGATGAAGGTAGTACTCATGGGATCCTGACTTAGTTCTCACTAAAGCCATAAAACTATTATAAGAGTAAGCCCAATCCCTGAATTACTCTTTTTTTTGTGTGTGTGTGTGTGGAACTGGGGATTGAACCCAGGGGCATTCCACCTCTGAGCTACACCTCCAGCCCTGTTTTTTATTCTTTATTTTGAAACAGGGTCTCACTAAGTTGCAGAGGGTCTCACTAAATAGTGGAGGCTGACCTGCAATCCTCCTGTCACAGCCTCCCAAGTACTGGGATTACAATGGTGTGCCATCCCGCCCGGCTCTGAATTACTCTTTGGCTTCCTGTCTGGCAATGCAGTCTCTCCCCCTCATATGTGCCCCTGCCATTGTGATGCCATTCATGAAATCCTCGCCAGAGTCAAGCTTGGGCTAGCACCACTCCTTGAACCTCCAGAACTGTGAGCTGAATAAACCTCTCTTCTTGATAAATCTACCAACTTCACGTACTTTGTTTTAGGAATAGAAAAATGGACTAATACTAGTAGTGGGGTTAGATTCAGTTGCTTACAACCAAAGAATCCAAATTTAGTATTGTATAAATCACAAAGAATCAGAAATTAATCATGGTGTCAATATTAATTTATTTAACTTTTATTAATGGTACAGTAAAAGATGTTAAGAAACCATAAAGAAGCCAATGAGAGCCTCCTGAAGAACTCTGATGACCTCTTTACTATAGTATACTTCAATTCAGATTGCTCAGCTCCAAGGTTAGAATCGGCTTAGTGATAATAGGATAAGCACTTCACTAATGTGATTCTGAATGAGCAATTTTCATATTAATGGCTTTCTCACTGTATTAATGAAAACACAATTTGCCACTATAATGGGGGACATCACTTAAATTAGATCAAAATTGCTAATATGAACAGGGCCGTTAATAAAGCAAAACTATTGTATATGCTAATGGTTCTCCTATTGTGTTAACAGTGTTCTTATATCCAAAAAATGTGTATTACATTAGAAGAAAATGTGATGTTTTATTGATGGCTTGAAAATGTCACTTACTGTATGTGCAAGCCATTGATATCACATTAACATTGCAAAGATCTGCCAGAAGCCGAGCAGAAGTCACAGAAGAAAATCCCCCACACTGGAACTAACAACGAGCATTGTATCAGCTATGATTTCTTATACTGGGATGATTGTTTTCCGTCATTTGGTATACCTTGTCAATTGTTGAAGAGAAAATACTATAAGAAAAAGAAAAAAAAAACTCGAGTGATAAGCATAGAATGACTCCCATTTCTACCTCTGTATTAGCTTGCTACAGCTACCACAACAGTCCCACAGACAGGGTGGCTTGAGAAGCAGAATTTATTTTTTCACAGCTCTGAAGGTTAGGAGTTGAAGAAGAATATGTCGCAGGATTGGTTCTTTCTGACGGCTATGAGAGAAGGATCTGCCTCAGGCTTCTGTCCCTGGTTGTAGGTGTCCATCTTCTTTCTGTATCTTCTCCATGTCTTTCTTTTGTGTGCCTGTGCCCAGATTCTCTTCTTGTAAGGGACACTTAGACATACTGGATTTGGTCCTATCATGATGATCTCATTTTAAATTGATGACTCTGTAAAGATATTTTCTCCAAGTACATTCATATCCCGAGATA
This sequence comes from Glis glis, assembly GCA_004027185.1. Lineage (NCBI taxonomy): Eukaryota > Metazoa > Chordata > Mammalia > Rodentia > Gliridae > Glis > Glis glis. The sequence continues at coordinate 40,167 of PVJS01008518.1, forward strand.
CCTGTGATTAAACTTCAACATAAGAATCTAGCAGAGCAGGGTGTGGTGGCACATGCCTGTAATCCCAGTACTTGGGACATTGAACCTTGAGGATCCTAGGTTCGAAGACAGGCTTAGTAATGTAGCAAGACTCTCAGCAACCTAATGAGATCCTGTTTCAAAATAAAAATAAAATAGGGCTGGGAATGTGCTCAGAGGTAGAACGTCCCATTCCCCTGGGTTCAATCCCTAATACCTCCCTCCCACACACCCCCACACAAGAATCTGGTGGATTGGGGAGGGGGCAATTCAGGACCTAACATTCTTCTTAAATTTTAATTTAATTTAAATTTCCAGTCATGTGTACACATGCATTTATGAGATATTCATACACCTAAGATTATCATAGCTCACTGTTTAGCATATTACAAAGGATAATTAAAATCTAGTAGCATAAATGGAGGTTGTACTATATGTCTACACAGGAAATAAAAAAGAAGAAACATGTAATTAATAGGTGGTATCGTTTCTGTTAGGTTTCTAGATATTCTTGGATGGATGAAATTTTTAAAAAATCCCATGTTATTCATTAGAAATAAAATATGACCTCCCCTCTACCAGCTAAGATAAGGTATTAATTTCTCCCAAAACATGATGCCTGATACTACACCACAGACTCAGCCTGTGTGCCAAAGGAGTCCCTTTTCCATGGTAGAGAGTAAATGTGTTGTCATGACTACAGTCTACTCCTTCATTCAATTAAATACATATTTAATAGACTGTATATTCAGATGTTGTTGTAGGTACTGGGTAATGGGAGTCAATAAAATAAAGTCCATGAAGTAAGACTTTTTAAAAATACTTTTATTATCCTTGGAATTATACATCACAGTGAGGCTCAATGTGATACACACATACATGAACACAGCTATCGGTGTATTTTCTTCTGCATTCCCATCTGGCTCCCCTCCTCCTCCCTCCCCATACATGTTAGTAAAATAGGTAGTAATGCCTTCATATATTGCCATCCTATCGTTTGAACTGTTGCCTTCCTCAATCTTCCACTTTTCCCCCAATACACTTCTACTATTCTACTTGTCTCGCTCCACATTATTTAAAGTCCCTATGTTTCCTATTTTCTCTCTAGTTTCTACGTATGAGAGAAGACATACAATACTTGACTTTCTGAGACTGGCTGATCTCATGTAGCATAGTATTCCCTAGTTCCATCCATTTTCCTGCACAAGACACATTTTTGTTCTTTTTTTATGGCTGAGTGGAATTCCATTGTATGTATATACAATGGAATTGTATCATTCATCTGTTGACCTAGATTGGTTTCATAACTTAGTTATCATGAATTGTGCTGCTGTAAACATGGGTATGCCTGTACCACTATAGTATTTTGACTTTAGTTCTTTTAGAAAGACCAAGGAGTGGTATAGCTGGGTCATATGGCAGTTCCATTCCTAGTCTTTTGAGGAACCTCCATACTGATTTCGATAGTGGTTGTACTAATTTTCAATCCTATGAACAGTATATAAAGTTTCCTGTTTTCCTATATCCTCATCAGCATTTATTATTATTCATATTCTTGACAATTGTCATTCTAACTGCTGTTAGATGGAATCTCAGTGTAGTTTTGCTTTGCATTTCCCTAATTTTTAATAATGTTGGACATTTTTCAATATTTATCGGTCATTAGTATTTCTTCTGTTGAGAAGTATTCATTCAGTTCAATCGTTGTGTGTGTGTGTGTGTGTGTGTATGTATGTGTGTGGTGTTGGAGATTGAACCCAGGGGCATTTTACATCTGAGCTATACCCACAGACCTAATTTTTTTAACTTTTTATTTGGAAACAGGGTCTCACTACATTGCTGAGAGCCTCATAAATTGCTGAGCGTGACTTTGATTAATTGCCCATTTTTTTATCAGATTACTTAGGTTCTTTTTTGTTGTTGTTTGATGATTTCTTTATATATTCTAGATAATGTCCTCTATCAGAGAAGTAGCTGGCAAAGATTTTCTCCTATCCTATAGGCTCTTGGTCGTTTCCTTTGCTGCACAGAAGATGTTGTTTCTTCATATAGTAGTTTCCTTCTTATCCACAGTTTCCATTACCTGCAGCCAACCATGGTCCAAAAATATTAAATGGAAAAGTCTAGGAATAAATAAGTCATAAGTTTCAAATTGCACACTGTTCCAAGTGCATGTGCAGTCTTGTGCCATTCCTCTCTGTCACACCTGGGATACAAATCATCCCTTTGTCCAGCGTATCCACACTATATAGGCTGCCTTGTCTTCACTCATCTGGTACTTGTCTTAGTCATCAGATCACTGGTAGTATCCAGGTGCTTGTGTTCAAGTAACCCTTATTGGATTTATTCGTGTTCCCCAAGGCCCAAGTGTAGGGTTGCAAAGGAGACACCTGCACAAGAAAGAGAGAAGGACACATTAACCCTGGTACCATGTGGCAACCCTGCAGGGCACATAGGAGAAACAGGGTTCTTTACTGTCTAGTTTCAGGCATCCACTGTGGCTTTGGGGACATATCCCCATGGGTTATGGGAAACTGTTGTACTGGTAAAATTCAGAAGAATCACCATGTGACTAGTAAATTTTGAACATATTGTCAACAAAGCATCCAATTGGAAAGTATTTCACAGGTTAATATTTAAGACCATGTGATTTATTTATTTATTTATTTATTTTGGTACTGGGGATGGAACCCAGGGGCATTCTACTTCTGAGTTATACCCCAGCCCCATTTTACTCTTTATTTTGAAACAGGGTCTCACTAAGTTGCAGAGGGCCTTGCTAAGTAGCTGAGGCTGGCCGCGAACCTGCGATTCTCCTATCTCCGCCTCCCAAGTACTGGGATTACAAGTGTGTGCCACCATGCCTGGCTCAGACCATGTGTTTTAAATATTCTGATTTGAAGTATTCAATACCCTTCTTTTCTAAATAATTTTAACTCTCTGAGGAATCTCAAAACAGTGACTTTTAATATTTAAAAACTTGTAAGAAATGTGAAATACCCTAATTTTTGCTTCGGAATGAGCACAATAGCCATCTTTTCCCAAGATATTTTCACCTGAAGCCATAAAAGATGATCTTTGTTATTGAGGGCCTTAAAAACAGTTATTTTTAGTTCCTTCCCTTATAATATTTTATTAGTCTTAATGAAAGAAGCAAAATAGCTTTTAGCATTATATCTTTTCAATTTTTTTATTTTACACAAACTGGGAATATTATCATACAACAAAAGTAGCATACAGACAGTATGAGGGTGAAGAAGAGAAATGAAAATTTTAGGTGATATATAAACTGAAAATCAGAGCAATTAGAGTAAATTAATCTTTATAAATACAGGTAAAAATAGATTTTGCAGATGACTGTACATTGCTTTTTAATATAAATCAATAGCCAATATATATCTTTTAATAATGTAATTGATTTTTAACAAACTTTGTATTATTAATGTCTGTGGAGAATCATTTCATTGTTTTTTTAGTAATAGGGAAGATTCTGATTATTGACTTGGTAACTTATACTAACTTAGATAAGACATTTGTAACTTGGGGAAACTGGATGCAAGCTGTTTAATTGTGAAGTGATATAATGTAGCATAATCCTCAAAGCATGTATTTGAATATAGTGCATATGTATTTGCATAGTAATGAATCCACAAAATAAAGTGTATGGAATTAGGTGAAAGCTAAAAATGAAATAAGATATTGCCAGCAAGAAAACATGTGGCTGCATCACATTAAAATTAAATGGAAACTCTTCCTTTGAAGCTCATTCTAAATGCATTTTTGTACTGAAGGAAAATAGTATTGGTGGAAAACATTTTCTAATCTTAGGGTGTGACAGATTGCATTATATTACATACTATGTTCTTGACTGGAATAAAAATCGATGAATGTCCCAAATAATAATACTTTTCATTAGTGAAGTTCTTCCTTTTATAAAACATTTTCCCATAGAAAACAAAACAAAAGAAATACATATGCAGAACATTTATTATATGCTAGAAACTGCCTTGGCTTTTTTTATATGCATTGCTTTATTTAATCTTCACAACAAGATTTATCTTATCTAAGATAAAAAACAATCCCCAAATTTTAGATGAGAAAAACCAGACACAAAGAGATTAAATGACTTTTCCAAAGTCATACAACTAATAATTGTAGAGTAGAGGGTTTAATCTTCTCAGTGTCCCTCTGGAGTGACTAGGACCCCAAACCATCAAGCCGTGTTGTCTCTGTGCTGTACCCTGGTACCGTATCCAGTCGTCTTCCAATGTTGTTTTGATTTGGCATTATAATAAATTCCGTCTGTGTAGTTTTAAAGCTCCTCCCATGTAACACAATCAGTAAATAGCAGAACCCATTTTGGGTACCAAACCTCATTAACAAAACCTATCTGGTCAGCATGACTCCTTCTTCTGTCTTCCTCGGGGCTCAGTGTACAGGTACTTCCCTAAAGTGCTTTATTTTTCTCAGGTTCTGAACTTGGAGGTTTGTATTGCAGAGTAATTGGCTCAGTCAGTATTCTTACTGCTATCATGCAAAAGACCTGACCACACAACTTAGAAGGAAGATTTATTTGCTCAGTTTCTTGGAGATTCCATGTTCAATTTATGTGAGGCCAGTATCTATGGATCTCAGAGTATGGTGGTGGGAAGCATAGAGAAAGGGCAAAGCACGTGAGCTCTGCTCTGCACATCACAGAGGTGGGAAGCAGAGAGAGAGCAAGCGAGCAAGGGGATTCAGACAAAAGGACAATTCCCAAGGCCACACCCTCAGGGACCCACCTTCTCCAGCCTCATCCCACCAGTCTAGGTTACCACCCATGAGAATACAATCCTCATGACTCCGTTACATCAACTCTAAACACCATTTTATGAGCTCTTCAGGGGACATTCTATATCTAACTATAACAGAGATTAATACAGAATATTATTCTAACCCTCCACAGTTGCCATAAAGTACCTCAAACTTTATGTGAACCTACAACAGAGGGATGATTTGTAGTGTCTGATGACAGTGAACCTATAATGGGACACTGCAAAATCATTTTCTCTGTATCTGTGCAAGACTTGTTCCCCACCCACAGTGCTTTCAGGAACAAAAATGGGAGCAGGCAAAGTGATGTGTCAAAATATGTGACCACTGCCATGTTGGCAACTTCTATCTCACTTAAATATCATCCAAGTGTCCACCATTCATTCAACAAATAATTATCAATTTACTATGTGAAAACATTTTTTTTCTAGGCTCTGGGTATATATCAGTGAATAAAATAAGGAGGAATCTCTTTCTTCATAGAACTTATATTTTAATGAGAGCAGACAGTTGCTAAACAGAATAAACAAGTACAAAATATAGAGTGTCAGATGGTATGAATTGTTAAGAAAATAAATGAAACAAAGAAATGGCACAGAGGTGTGAGAAACATGGCATCACTATGTGGAATAAGGTGGTGAATTAATTTCCTATTGCCAGTGAAACAACTACCACAAACTCATTGGGTTAAAATCACACCAATTTATTGCATTAGAGTTTTTGCATGCAGATGTCCAGCCTTAAGTGGGTCTTTTGCTTAGGAGATCACAAGTTTGAAACCAAGCTTTGGGCAATTGACTTCTAAGTAGCCCAAGATGGATATTATTGTAGGTGAGCTTCACTCAGTGAGGTGAACTTTTTAAAATAGGGTCCAGGCCTTCTCTGAAGTCAGAGACTTTAGGCAGCAGAGACTGTCTGTCTCTCCACTGCTGGCTTTGAAGAAGCAAACTACCATGAATCCTATTGGAGTGGGAAAATGAATTACCTGACAATTTGAGGGAGCATAGAAATGGATTCTTACCTCCCTCCTCCTTATATCCACAAGCCTCAATCCCTCATCTCTTCCAAGTATTAGCTCAAATATTCCCTTTGCAATGAGACCTTGTATGACCAGTAGTGGTGGACATAGTTGTTCTACATTATTTTATCACCTGGGTTGCCTTACTTTTTTTTTATACATAATTCCCTCCTTTTATTTATTTTTTTATTTTTTATTTTTTTTACAATACCAGGGATTGAACCCAAGGGCGTTCTACCTCCGAGCTACACTCCCAGCCCTATTTTTTATTCTTTATTTTGAAACAGGGTCTCACTAAGTTGCGGAGGGCCTCACTAAGTAGATGAGGCTGGCCGCGAACCCGGATCCTCCTGTCTCAGCCTCCCAAGTACTGGGATTACAAGTGTGCGCCACCATGCCAGGGTAATTCCCTCCTTTTATATCACATCTTTGGAGTTAAGCAAATTTAATTCCTTGTCTAGAGTAGGCATTTTTTTCTTCATTTAACACTTAAATGAAGTGTGACAATAATTTGTGGAAAATTGTGTCCTTTTGTTACCAACCTAACTGCCCAGAAGGATTTTTGTCTTGAAGAAAACCAGAGAAACTCATATACACATGGGCTTGAGAGTGCTTGAGACATGTAAATTACTGATGGGAGAACCATATTTGTTGTGGGAAGGCAGATTATCCACAAGAGAATTGTGGCTTCTAGTAATGAAGTTTGGGTTTGGCAGCCGAATATTTTCTAAGAAGGATCTGAGACCCAGGAACTTTGCAAATGTTTTATTTACAGAAACAGCTAGACCTCCAAGATATATTAGAGTGAGTGAAAGCCAAGAAGAGAATAGCTTTAAAAGCTAGAGAAGATGTCCAAGCTCCCTTCTAGAAAGCTTCCAGTGAACCCTTCAGAATCCAGCACACTGTCACCTGCCACAGTGTGTTGTTGACTCCACTGAGAGGGGTCTGCCTGCTTGCTTCCTCGAACCCTGATTACTCTGAACTGTGATTTCTTTCTCTACTTGACTATGTCCTCACTAAACTGTTAACTTCTTAAGGTCAGCAGCTATGTGAGATCATGTAGCACACAACATAGGGTATACGCTAGAAACATGTCCAGAATGGACAAATACGAAAGAGGGAGGAAGAATCCAACACACAATTTCCAACACAAGCATCAGCTTTGGGAGGAAGAACCTTTGGTGAGGGCACATGAGTACGTGGAAAAGAAGTGCCATCCTAAGGCCTATAGGACATGTGAGGAAAAGAAACATAATAATAACAGAAATAAAGAAAGTGGGAGGGAAAAATAAGAAAGACAAAATGACAGTACAAGTGATTTCCAGACATAATCTCTCAGCATGCTTACAATGCAGTGAGTAATTTTTTTTTCTTTTTGAGGTACCGGGGATTGAACACAGGGGCGTTCTACCTCCGCGCTACGCCCCCGGCCCTATTTTTTATACTTTATTTTGAAACCGAGTCTCACGAAGTTGTGGAGGGCCTCACTAAGTAGAGAGAGAGACAGAGACAGAGACAGAGAGAGAGCTGAGGCTGGCCGTGAACCCGGATCCTCCGGTCTCCGCCTCCCAAAGTACTGGGATTACAAGCATGCGCCACCATGCCCGGTGGTGCAGTGAGTAATTTGAACACATGATACCAAAGAAGCCTGAGAAAGGCTTGAAATTCAAATATGTATGTACTGTATAGAAACTACTGGAAACCTCTATGTATTCTGATTTAACAAAAGTACAAATTATAGTTTATTGGCTTCAAATACACTCAGATCTCTCCTGCTCCTAATTTTGCCAAGAGTTTTTTTATTCTGTATTTTGGATCTATTGAAATACTTCAGCATAAAAAGAATATAGATTTTTTTCTTTTAAAGAGAGAAAAAGAGTAGAAAGCAGAATGACAGAGAAAAATGAAAGTTTAGAAGAAAAGGGCATACAAAAATATGAGAGAGTCCAAAAATGAGAAAGATAATGGCTGGGGAATGGTAAGACGTTACTGTCAATTGTTTTGTAACTTTCCTTCCTTATTTAAGAATAATCAAATGTGTAAGATGATACTTATAATGGCTAACATTTCTTGGTTCACTTATCATGTGATAGCTTTACCTGAAATAGCACTGTTCAGTTGTTTGATTCTCATAACAGCTTTTCCTGGGGATAAATGTTAATGTCTTATTAACAAATAAAGGAACTATGGCCAAGAGGAAGTAGGACTAGCCGTCTTGCTTCCAAATCTTAGGCTTTGCATCCCACCTGCTTCTGGAATGAACAAGCATTTTGATATTCTGGTAAGCAGTCAGCCCTTACACAGCCACCCTCTTCTAATTTCCAATCATGATTACCCTTCTATCGCTAGTTCATACTAGTGTCTTAGTATTGACTGTACACACCCTGGGGAATGAATGGGCCCTTCGAGTTTCAGAATTTTATGCCTGAAAAGTTCATCTAAACTTTTCCATTGCACCTTTACATTTCCTGACTCTGAGGTACCGATTTTACCCTAGTGCATTGGCACAGCCCGTCTACTCTGATGAGTCACTGAACTACCTGTATTTGTCATTAGAAATTGCATTACCCAGGCCGGGTGTGGTGGCGCACGCTTGTAATCCCAGTACTTTGGGAGGCGGAGACCGGAGGATCCGGGTTCGCGGCCAGCCTCAGCTCTCTCTCTCACTCTCTCTCTCTCCCTATCTCTCTCTCTCTCTCTCTACTTAGTGAGGCCCTCCGCAACTTCGTGAGACCCGGTTTCAAAATAAAGTTTAAAAAAAAATAAGGCCGGGGGTGTAGCGCAGAGGTAGAATGCCCCTGGGTTCAATCCCCGGTACCACAAAAAAAAACAAAACAAAGAAATTGCATTACCCCAGATCTGCCTAACATAATTTCCTCTTCCCTTTTCACTTGTGAATGTGAACTCTTTTGTCTCCTTACCTGGCCCTGCTATCCTGGTAGTTTACACACACACACACACACACACACACACACATACACACACACACACTTCATTTTATGGGTTTTTTTTTTTGCTGCTTCATTCTTGGACCTTGTAAGCTATCCTGTTCTACTTCTATCCATATCTTTAAAGATTCATTACTTTTTCATTATCTGTTGTGGATTGAATTGTGTCCCCCTAAAATTTATATGTTGGATCCCTAACCCCCGTCCCCAAGTGCCTCAGAATGTGAACTTATTTATTTATTTTTATGTGCTTTTATTGGTGCATTATAGTCTCATACCATGATAAAAATCTTGTTGACAGTAATATGTATGCACACAGCCTCTGGTGCCCCCCCACCTCCCCATTTCCTCCCCTTCCCAATACAGAGTACTGATACTGACATTGGCATATTTTCATATGTACACTTAGTCAATGGTAGTAATTCCATTGATGAACCTCACTCTTCCCCTTCCCCTTCCCTTAGACCACCTCCCTGCCTCCGCTGAGGCTTTTCCTCCATTGTCTGATATCCCAATTACTCCCTAACTTGCACAAATTAGAGAAAACATATGACCCTTCACTCTCTATGATTGGCTGATCTCACTTAATATAATGGTCTCCAGATCCTTCCATTTTCTTGCAAAAGACAAAATTTTGTTTTTCCTTATTGTACATATTTCCCATAGTTTTGTAATCCATTCATCTGTTGATGGATACCTGGGTTGGTTCCATAATTTGACTATTGTGAATTGTGCTGCTATCAACATGGGTATGCATACATTACTGTGGTTCCCTGGTTTCAGTAGCTTTGGAATGATACCCAGGAGTGGTATGGCCGGATTATATGGTGGATCCATTCCCAGTTTTGTAAAGTGTTGGGAAAACTGGTTTTTCATTTGTAGAAAAAATGGAACTTATTTAGAAATATTGCTTTTGCAGATATAATTAGTCAAGGTTAGTTAAATCATACTGGAGTAGGGTGGGCCCCTAATCCAATGTGACATTCTAGAAAGCAAGTTTCTGTTGTTTTCAGCCTTTCAGGTTGTGGTATTTGTTTTGACAGTCATAGGGCCATAGATGAAGCCCCCCCCCCCTTTATTTTCCATATCCTTCCTTTTTAATCTAATTTGTCGCTCAATGAAAATATTACTTTAAGCCAAAACAAAACCATACAAATTTCATGATTTTTCCTGAATATTAGACACTATTTTAGAAGCTTGACACACATATTATTTCATTTTATTCTTTTATAGCCCTATGAGATATATACTACTAAGCCAGTTTTCATTATGAGAAAATAAGGCTTCATAATATTTAAGTACTTCCTATGTTTACACAAGTGAGCATAGGATTCAAATCTATATCTTTCTGACGTTCATTTATAGACTTTACTATCTGTGATTTTTTTAAAAAGTGTGCTGCGTAAGTAAACATTTACTTATATAATGTATAGTGTTGTCTAATCATGTTGACATCTCAAACCAAAATTGAGAGGCTTCTTATGATCTGTGCAATCTACATTTTCTCTTTCTAAATGTGATTGTGAAGGTAAAGGCAATTTTTCCAACAAACCTACATGATTCTATGTAGGCTCAATTTTGTAGTAGTACAGATTGAATCCAGGGGCATTCTATCTCTGAGTCTCACCACAAGCACCCACTTTTTTATTTTTTGTTTTTAAACCAGGATTTCATTAGGTTACTGAGAGGCTCCCTAAGTTGCTGAGGATGCCCTTAAACCAGTGATCTTCCTGTCTTAGCCTCCTAAGTACTTCAGTTACAGGCATACACCATCATGCCCAACTTAGGCATGCTATTTTAAAAGCTAGCCAAAAGGGACACCAGATGTAGAACCACACCTGTGGAGTGTGACCCCAGCAAGTCTCCTACCAACTTCTATCATTAACAGTTTCTTAGTGTTGCCTTCGACAATAAGGACGATATCTTGTGTTGTTGTTTTTTTTATGTTCATTTGTTGGTGCATTGTAATTATACATTTTGATATATTTCAGGGTATGAACATCATACATGCACACATTGCACATTTAGCCCTCTCTCCAAGCCCACCCTATTCCCTCCCCCTTCCCTCACTTTCATGCTCCGGAAAGTGATTGAGTCTTATAGGTTTGTGTATGTACATCATGTACTATAGCGTGTTTCCCTCCACCCCCCTCCCAACTCTCTCAGTTAGGTCACCTTCTTTGTCCATCTAAAGATTTCTTCTTCTTCCCTTCTAAGTCCCTTCTAAGTCCCATTCTATCTAGCTCCCACAGATTAGGGGGAACATCCAATTTTTTACTCTTAGTGACTTACTAATATCACTTAGCATGATGTTCTCCAGTTCTCTCCATTCCCCTGCAAATGATGTGATTTTGTTCTTCTTTGTGGCCGTGTAAAATTCCATTGTGTACATATCCCATAGTTTTGTGATCCATTCATCTGTTGATGGACACCTTGGCTGGTTCCAAAGTTTGGCAATTGTGAATTGTGCTGCTCTAAACATAGATACACATGAATTAGTCTGGTAGTTGGGTTTTAGTTCTTTGGGGTAGATGCCTAGAAGTGGTATTGCTGGGTCATACGGTAGGTTTATTGCCATTCTTCTGAGGATCCTCCACACTGTTTTCCAAAGCGGTTGCACTAATTTGCAATTCCATCAACAGTGTAGTAGACTTCCTACTTCTCCACATCCTCGCCAGCACTTGTTGTTGTTTGTGTTTTTAATGATTGCCATTCTAATTGGGGTTAGGTGAAAGAAATCTCAGGGTAATTTTGATTTGCATCTCTCTGATTGCCAATGATGTTGAACATTTTTTCATAAATTTGTGGGCCATTTGTATTTCTTCTTCTGTGAAGTGTCTATTTAGTTCACTTGCACATTTTTTGATTGGGTTATTTGTTTTTTTAGTGGTGATTTTTTTAAGTTCTCTGTATATTCTAGATATGAGTCCTCTATCTGAAGAGTAGCTGGCAAAAATCTTCTCCCATTCTGTTGGCTCTCTGTTGAGGTTCTTGATTGTTTCCTTTGCTACACAAAAACTCTTTAGTTTAATGCAATCCCATGTATTAATCCTCATTGTAGTTTCCTGTGCCTTTGGGGTCTTGTTGAGGAAGTTTTTACCTGTGCCTATGTGTTGAAGTGTTGGGCCTATGCCCTCTTCGAGTAGCTGCAAGGTCTCTGGTCTGATTTATAGGTCTTTGATCCAACTTGACTTGACCCTAGTGCAGGGTGAGAAAGTGGGGTTAGGTTGGCTAGTGGTTTGTCTATCTTGTTTATTTGTTCATGGAACCAGCTTTTGCTTTTGTTGATCCTTTGTATTGTTTTTTTATTCTCTACTTCATTGATTTCTGCTCTGATTTTAATAATTTCCTGTCTTCTACTAGCTTTGGGGTTAGACTGTTCCTGTTTTTCAAGGGCTTTGAGGTGTGTCATTAGGTTATTTGTTTGGTGATTTTCTGTTCTTCTAATGTGGGCACTCAGTGCTATGAATTTTCCTCTTAATACTGCCTTCAGGGTGTCCCAGAGATTTTGATATGTTGTGTCTCTGTTTTCATTTGTTTCTAGGAATTTCTTAAATTTTCCCCTTATTTCTTCTCTGATCCATTCCTCATTCAGCAGTGTGGTATTCAGTCTCCACATGTTTATGAGGTTTCTCTGGGTCTTCTTATAATTGATTGCTAGTTTCATTCCATTATGGTCTGAAAAGACGCAGGGGATTATGTCACATTTTTTGAACTTGCTAGTACTCACTTTGTGGCCTAGAATATGGTCTATTTTAGAGAAAGTTCCATGAGCAGCTGAAAAAAATGTGAATTCAGCTGTAGTTGGGTGGAATATTCTGTATGTGTCTACTAGGTCCATTTGGTTTATGGTGTTCCTTAGGTCTGAGGCATTTTTACTGATCTTTTGTCTTGAAGATC